>JBAMHZ010456302.1:0-20747 GCA_037177395.1 Alpinia galanga | reverse complement strand
TTTTTCTTTCTCATTGTGTGGTTCTGATAACTGGAAGGACTGAATGAATGCCTCTTGGTGCATCGTATTAATGTTAGGTTTTATTTAACGTTGACGATAATCTATCGCAACTAGTGACTTTTTTTCATTTAGATTTGAGATCGATTTTTATGTTAGTGTAAATAAGATTCATATATCTCTATAATGGTTTAATATTGTGCACTTTGAATTTAAATCTTTATAATTTTATTTTTAAATTTTACTCAAAAGATTTTATATCAATGGAGATATCTTTTTATCTAATAAGTATATGATCTTTTTTTATGTCTTATTAATATGAGATTTTGATTGTATTTTTAATAATTCCTCTTCAAACAAAGGACTTTATTAAGTCTCCTTCAAGTTTATCCGTCCTCAAAGGATTTTCTTTATTTGATTCTGATTCTTAACTCATTAGGTTTTTCTGTCAATTGTTTGATCATCTTGATTCAGTTAGATTTCTTACCAGTTGTTTGATCTTATCTAATTATCTTATCAATATGAAATTTTAATTATATTTTTGATACTCTCAACACTTTATACCATGTGATTCTGGGAGGAAAAAAACAGTAAGATAAGATCGTAAATCTATATATTTCTTTTCTCCTTGTTTCAAATTAAGTAAAGAAATAATTATGGTTAGTATATTTCATAATTAATAAATATTTATATTTCATATAAATATAACAGAATTTTGAAATGATGTACAGATAAGAAATCTCAGTATCCAATCAACGACTCCACCATAAAAAAAACCTTGAATGAATCTCAACTGCACGTTACTTTGTATCATCGGCTCGATATGGTCCACGTCGCCTGATTATTGATATGTCGAAATTACCCCTGAATATTTCCGTCAAAATACGCTAAGATTGCGTGAATTATCCTCTGCGATGTGTCTGTTATCGTCATTTCGATCGCCGAACCAATTTAAATATTGTCGAGAAGGGTTGGCTTTCACTTCGTTTCTGGCGTGAAAGCCCATTCGTGCTGGAAGATTGCGGCTAGGGTTTTGGCTCTCCTATTCCGCCCCTTCGTCGACCGCTTCCTCTTCTAATGGCGATTGCACCCCTGCGGCGGCGGCTGCGCTAATTCCACACATTACCCTGGTGCCGTTCTGAGGTCGGAAATTTGGACGATATCTTGCGGGCATGGCTACCATCAATCCCTTCGACGTACTGGGCGACGACGACAACGATGACCTATCTCAGCTCATCGCCGCCCAGCAGCAGAAGTTGGCGGCCAAAAAGTCAGCTGTGCCAGCCGCCGTCAGTCCGGTAGTGGCGAAGCTTCCTACGAAACCGCTTCCCCCTTCACAGGCTGGTTCGTTTCTAGTAAATTTTGTCGGATATATTTCTCTTGAAGAGATGCTCCTTAGTGTTCTTCACCATCGATCTTGTGTTTTGGTTTTCATGATTTCGGATTAGTGGGAAAAGTATCATCTTTTGGTTCAAAAAGGTTTCTTTCTGATTTGGGAATGCTTGTAACACAGTGAGGGAGTCGAAGGAAGCGAGGAACAATGTTGCACCAACACGTGGTGGGGCTGGCCGTGGGCGTGGCGGTGGACGAGGTCCAAATCGTGACTTTGGAAATGAGAACTCGAATGGGTATAACCGGCCCTATGGTGGTGGTCGTAGTGGTGGTGAAGATGGTGAGGTTGACAAGCCTGAGAGGGTACGCCCCCCACAGCAGCCTTTCAGTGGTGGTCGTCGTGGTGGATACGGTGGCCGTGGTGGCTATGGCAACGGTGAATCTGGAGGTGATTCTGAACGGCCTCCACGCAGGCTGTTTGAGCGTAGGAGTGGTACCGGCCGTGGAGAGGAGGTCAAACGTCAAGGTGGAGGGCGTGGTAACTGGGGAACTGCTACTGATGAGACACTTGCGCAGTTAAGATTATTCTATCTCTGAATAAAAGTTCTAGTAGTAACAGAAGTATTGTTGCAACCCTATTACTAACTCTTATTCATATATGCGCAACTATTTAATAAATAGGGAAAAGGATGATGTCATGAAGTCTGATGAAAATTTGCCAACTGAGGGCCGTGCAGAACAGGAAAATGCACCTTTAACAGAGGAGAGCAAGGATAAGGAAGGCATAACTAATGAGACTGAAGAAAAGGAAGAGGATAAGGTTAGTTCGAAAAATATTATTGCATCATTGATTATATTGTGATACAGTAAAACAAGATATGATTTCTATCGAGACCATATTTACATTTTTACTACGCCTGTCATTTTTGGTGGTTGGGTTTTCCAAACATGATGGAAAGTCTGGCTGACGTTCAAAGTCTAAAAACAGGTTTCCATGGTGTACAACTTGCATGATCCACCTGTTATCTTTGTGGCTTGTGTATCACAGTCACTTAGTGTGCAGTCAATATTCTTTTTTCCCTTCTCATGCTTGCACATTGCAAATGATACACGGTGTATCTCCCTTTGTTAGTGTTTGAAATATATGCTAGTAGTAGCTTACTTAGGAGAGTCCTATCCTTTTGTTTTCTTGAACGTGTGCTTATTTTGCTGTTCTGGCATCTCTCTGAAAAATCCTGTCAGCTTATTGTACACATTCAATGGTTTAGTGTGATTGTTTTCAGTGATATCGTATGGATATTTTAATGGCCATGATGTATTTATGTGTTTGCTCTTCTTTGTGTATGGCGTGCTTTGTGTGGTGCTCTGTTTCAGTTTGTATTTATTACAATTAAACACTTTCTGCGTAAGAATGACGAAGATATTGCTCATGTGATGATTCTCTTTGCTGTCTTAAATGGTTTCTTTTTGCAAATTCTTTTTTGGATTCATTTGTTAGTATTGAATGGTCTAAGAAATTGAATCCTTCTCATTCCACATCTGGTTTTTCTGTAGTATACCTCTTAAGGTGACAGTTACATGCTTTCTTGAAATTTTCACAATGTGTTTCAAAGTGATGGTTCCATTCCTCAAGGTGTGAGTAGCTCTCTTCCCTCTTCTATGTGGGTTGAAAAATGCTGTTGCATCTCTATTTTTGCGAGAAGGGGTACTTTTCTAGTGTCCTGACACTTAGCGCATATGAATGTTATGAAGTTTGGTTTCAGTTTCTTTTATATGGCTGATTCAATGGGTCTTGCATGGTAAATCAAACTAATGTATATGCAAATACTCTTCATCCAGCCTAGAGCTATTTTTTACGTGGCAGAATCAAGGTATTGGAGTGATTTTCTGTCATGCTTCAATACAGGAAGCTGCTATACATGATGATAATATGTTAAAATTTTTGAATATTTTGTTTAGATTTTTATATATGGGGCTGATCCAAGGGGTCTTGCATCTTTTGTAATAAATGTTACAAATGTGTATGCAAATACTCTATTTCACCCAGCCTAGAACAATTGCATGTGGCAGAATCAAGGTATTGGCATGTTTTTTTTTTCTTTCATGCTTTTAATTGAGGAAGCTACCACACATAGAACATTATATCATTTTGTTCTTCAGTCAGCTTTTGTTAATATTGCTACATTATGTACTTTTTGTGGCCATCATTGTTAATCTTGTCAGTACTCATTTTTTTGAAGTCCAGTTTTACAACATTAATTTTGTATTCATTATGGTATGATGTTAATTAAATGCATCTATTAATTTGCAAAAGATCTTTAGTCCTTTTGCTCTAAGATTCAATTTCGTCACCTTTTGGCTTCTAAACCTTGTAGAGCATTATGGAGAATTTGTCATAACTGATACTTAGAGTGTTGTTTGCTTATTCCTTGTAGAGCAATATGGAGATCAATGCAGAAAACAATCCATGAGCACCTTGTCCACTTCTTCCAATGATCATCCTAGGTTCTATTTAATGCAAGAAATTGGCTGAGCCTCATTAATACTAAAAGATAATTTTTGACTGGATAATTGTGATTTTTATTGATCTTCTATTATTACAAGTTAAAGAGGTTTTTTATGTGGAATTCTGTGAGAGATGATCAGAGTAATTATTCAACTTGGATTATCTTGTATTTTTTGATGCCTTATTTACCTTCTGTGAGCTAAATAATTGAGAAAATGTTCAGAGTGATTATTCAACTTGGATTTTCTTGTATTTTTTGATGCCTTATTTACCTTCTTGTGGTATGTCGTTACTTTTTTGATTCTTCCAGTCCAATTATAAAAAGTAATAATTAAACAACCTGAATTGTTCAATTCTATTGTGTAGGAGATGACTTTGGAAGAATATGAGAAAATAAAAGAGGAGAAAAGAAAAGCCGTACTTGCTCTGAAAGCTGAGGAGCGGAAGGTTGAAATTGACAAGGATTTGCAGGCAATGCAGCCGTTAGCAACAAAAAAAGAAATCGACCCTGTTTTTGTTAAGTTGGTATGCCTGCCTGCCCGCTGCCAAAGACCTTTCATCCGCAAAATTTTTTTTACTTTCCATGATTTTTCCACAATCATTCTTTACAATTTCTCAAATAACTCATCATTCAGGGTGGTGGTTCTGACAAGGATATAGGGAAAAGGAAAGATAATGCTGATCGCGATGAAAAGAGCAGAAAGGTATTAGTTTTGTCATTTGATGTTACTGTTCTTAAAACTTCTCTCCTTTTCCCTCTAATATTCCTCCTTTCGCGGTTTATGCCTGCCAAATAGTTTCACCCCCCATTTGATTTTCTAAGTTGCTCATTGTTAGCCCTTGAGCATGAATGAGTTCTTCAAGACCAGCGATGGCAAACAGTACTACAGTTCAGGTGGCCGAGGACGTGGAAGGGGAAGAGGTAACCGTGCACCATTCGGAAGTGGTTTTGGAGGCAGGGGCACAAACTACATTACTGAAGCCCCATCAATCGAAGATCCCGGCCAGTTTCCCATGCTGGGGGGGAAATAGAGAAACTCCCAAGTCTTCCAAACTGTGTGCCAATTTCTGAGATTCTTGTTCTTAATCTTAAGACTTGCTTTACTTCCTGAGAAGTAACATTGTGTGGGTTATTTAGTTCACCTTTTCAACTTATATGTATATTGGCAGCCGTCTCTCATCAACAGCATGCTTTCTTACTTTGCATTTAAACAGCGTTAATTACGTTCAGTTTTGTCCATTCAGAGTCCTATTTTTTTTTCCTTCTTCACAAAAATTGTTTTAGCAGTTGGTTGAACTTTCTTTTACCTGCCAAGATTTGCTTTCTTTAACATTTATGTCAGATTTTTTATCCTTTGTTACGGGGATACAAGTGAACTAAGGTGGCGTTGGGAATGATGGATTTGAGTTTGGGAACGAGAGAATGAAATAATAGAAATATAAAGTATTTAGTTAGTAGGAATGATCTCCTATATAATTTTTATATCAGTATCCATGAGTATCACTATTATTTACCATCTGATTTTCTAGGGTTTAGAGATTAGATTATAGTGTTTACTCGATCGGACGGTGGATGATGGTGATATTTATAAGTATCTATATAAGAATTGTAAAGGAGATCATTTTTCATTTAGTTAGAGTTTGAGATTAATAATTTAGAATTATTTTTAAATAATTTAAAATGGATAAAATTTAAAGAAAAGAGTGGATTTAGAATTTATTTACATTGTGTGTTTTTTTTTTCGCTCTAAACAACAGCATTAACAATTATATTTAATCTCAGTTTATAAATCAAATAATAGTATTTGAATGACTAAATTCATTTCCATTCCAATCTACTGTTTCTATTTCGCATCCAAACTAAATAGCACCTAAATATTCATGAGAAGTTTGGTGATTGGTTTAATAATTTTTTATAAAAATATTTTTTTTAATTGACATCGGATATATATTTAGGCCTTTGGTTCAATTAAGATGGGGGATGATCGATTTGGTTTGTGAACAATGATCATGAATAAAATTTATAAATTATATTAATTAATAAAATTCTTATTAAACTTATAAATAGATAAATAAAATTTTAAAATAAATAAATAATCAAATTTACATTAAACTTGAATCAAATTTATAAAAAGAAAATCAAGAACGTCTATTTCAACAATTTAATTTATTTTAGACTTAATATGATTTCATTATCTTATCCAAGATCACATCTTTGTTGGCAATGCAAAGAATATTATCATGACCTAAGTGTTCCTCATGGTTTAATCATTGTTCTCTAACTATGGGCAATCTAATGAAGTTAATTTATGTAGCAAAGTATGTGATTGTGACAACTCAAATTTGATTTTAAAATGGTCAATGACTAAAATCTTGCTTAATTAACCTTTTTTTAGAACTAATCTTTCCATTTGACTAAAAAAGGATAATTTTTTAAATGTGAAACCACAACATTAACAATTTCTCTCAATTATTTCTACCGAGGAAAAGAATAAATTAGAAATTCAATTAAAAAATAAACATGAAGTGATTTTGATAGCATAAGATAATAAATTTTCTGAAAATTAATTCCTACATATTACATATAAATTCTCATACATTTACTGACAGTTAGCCATGTAAGCTAAAAAAAAAAAGACATTTTTTTGTTTTAATTGTAGGGGGATGATTACGAAATTGAATATGAACTTTTACTGTTTTAATTCTAATTTACTTTTAATTTTATAATAAACCAACCTATCATCAATATAACACATTACATAATTTATTTTAAAGTTTTCATTTCTTAAATTTATATATATATATATATATTATAGTAAAACAACTATTATGTTGTATGTTATTTTCATAATATATTAAATTAATTGTAAATTTAAAAAATAAATTCATTAAAAATTAGAAATTCTTATTAAATCTATTAAATTGTTTTTTAAAAAAAACTATTTAATTGAGCAGTATGTCTTTATTATTTTTCAATCATCCAAAAAACTGAATTGTTCATAAAGAGAAGAGGTACGAGGAATCAAATATGATGTTCTTTGCTCCAGTGTCAAGCAAGCAATTGCTGTATTCTTCAAGATAAAGATAAAGCTTCTTAGCTGGTCGAAAAAGGAATACATATAAAAGAAAAAATGATTAAAAGACTACAGAGTTACACTGTGCTTGATCATTTGATATCAATCTAAAAGTAAAAAAAAGTATTGAAAACATCATAGTGAATCATTAAAGCATGCCACAGACATACCAAAGAAATTCATTAAAAGTACATATCCACCATTTGGTCAAGTACCACCTGCAATTTCTAATTACATTTATTGATTAGACTCTATCTATCAATTTGTTGATAGCTTAATCTGCTCCAAATCTTAGCTACTATGACAACTAACAATCTTTGTCTCAACTTTAGATAATATCATCAAGGCAGCAACCAAAGCAAGAAAACCACCATTTGATCCTTGGCATAAAAATGGATCAAAATCTGCATTTTTATAGTTCGTAGAGACCACTTCTCTCATCAATTGTTATATCATCATCAACTGATTGCCACTTACAGAAGAGAACATGATTTCTATGCGAGAAAGTCATCAAATCAAACCAATCCTTTTCTATCCACAATCAAAGAATGTCAACCCTGCACCAGATGGAGTTTCAGTGAATAAAAAACTGGAGGAGATGAGTTTGTGACAGAAGTTTCATCTGGCCACTGTCTACCCTTGCTGTTTTCAGACTTCATTTGAGACCCTGGTTTTGATGGGCTTTAGCTTTACTCCTAAGCTTTCAGGTGAAAGCAGCTCCGGGGAGATGCAGCATGGACTAAGTGGACTGCGTGGACTGTCAGCGTATTGGTTATGTCGGTAAAGACCATAACCCATGAAGAAATACTCTAATGGTATCATCATGGAATGGGGCTGCTCTTCAGTGACCATGGATCCACATGCTTGAACCTGCATTAGGTAGCACAAAGGACCCAACTAAATCTGTTACAAAATTTCATAATGTAAATTGTTTAAAGATCATACCTCAACCAAGGCACTGAATCTACTGTCTAGTTTGGACATCATGTGAAGTGCATCACAGTGGAAGGGAGAGTTCTCACCGACAAATACCAGTGTCTGGCAAAGAAGCTGCTGCAATCCATTAGTGATGTCATATCTCCTGCTAATATGTAATTTTTGAACAAGGTTACGATGATTAACTAGATACGCATGCCCGAAAGTTTGTTATTTCTAGAAGCAAATAGATCATCTCTCAAAGTTGTAGAGAAATACCGGTTAATGGAGTGAAGATAACGCCACACATTTGTACTCTGCCTCTGATCTAGCAACTGTAAATTAAAAAACATCAGTGACAAGTACTAAGCATCTCGTACAAACAGTTCCATGTTATTATCCCTTGTGTACCACTTGTCGAAGCATTACTACTTGTATTATAATACAAAAACTCACATTTCTGCAGGCCTTGGCTATCTCTGACTCAGGGAACTGTGTGGTGAAACCACAGATTTCCTGCCAATGAAGAAAACACGATCACTATTAGCATGAGACTAACATTGAGTACAAGAGCAGACGACAACTACCTTACTAAAGTAACGCTGAAGCAAGCAGTATTTAATCATGCCACACATCCCATAGAAGTAGAGAAAATTACATAGCACCTGATTACATAATCCAACTCATCATCTTAAAGATAAATATGATTTCTGATACCAATTTGTCTTAAAGCAACTATTGAGGATAAATTAACCAATTTAACCTTATTATAGAGCCACTCCGTCCAAGAGGGTGCTTTACAGAGAGGAGATACAACTATCAGACCTAACACACGTTCCTTATATTTAATCTGTGAAGAATGAATCTACAGTCAAACACCACGAGTCGAATAATACTTGGAAGCAATACTTCAAAATTACATACCGAAAAAAGGGTAAGTATGTATGCCCCTGCCAAGACTCCCAAGCATAAAACTGAACCTAACCTACGAAGCATGAATAGGGAGGTTAGAAAACTGAAGCTAGTATGTATTACAAAAATTCACATTGGAATAGATTTAACAAACAAGCCTTTCAATTGTTACCCAAAATAGTCAAGGACAGCAGCAACCTGATCTGCCAAATCATCAACTGAAGGGATAGGCACATTGGAAGAAATTGGAACAGCTCCCATCTCAAGTGACAAAAGGGAATAAAAACGTCAGTGATATTAAGAGAATGATGAAACCAAAAGAAAAGATAAGTGAAAACTGAAGTTTGCTGAACATTAAGGCTTTCATCAAGTTACCAACCTCGTGACCTGGAGGGCAGATATGATAGATGCAGAAATTGTGTAACAGTAATGGAGCAGCTTCAGGAGAAAAGAACAATCCTTGGAAGCATGACACATCTAAATATATAAAAAAAAGACCCATGCCTTACTTCAAGAAGAGCATTTTCCAGAAAAAAGAACAAGAGAGGTTCTATTAATACCAACAGTAAGGGTTGTAATGAAAAAAAACTGATAGCAAGATCAACATTTGATATCAAGAAAACAATCACAGCACGTATGCAACAAAGTTACCTAAATAAGCTCTTGTGTAGAATTTAAATTTATATGTTTACCGCAGATGTTGGATGACATGAAAACAAACATTTCACAAGCATAAAAAATATTACTGAAATTCAAATGTTTGGGTCAAAAGCTGTAACCTTTTGGTGGAAGCTAGAAACCTGTTTTGTTAACTTGCACACTTACAATTTAAAGCCACATCGGGATAGGTGATAAGGGCAGGTTTGTCGTGATCTCCAAACACAGAAACAGAAACTACGCCGTAGCTAGTATTGATGAGATGTTCCTGTTGACCAATTTTAAAGAAGAATCAACTCTTAGAGACAAGACAAGCAAGCACATAAATAAATAAATACAGGATGGCTGCAAAGGTAAAAGGTGACGAATCGAAAATCGATACAAAAGATCATTTTGTGCACTTATAATTGTAGAAAGGCGTGCCTAAAATTCTACAGGAAACACCAAATAGCGCAGAAAAGAAAAGTATCTTAAGAATCCGAAACATGAAAGTAGAAGATGGAAAAACTAAATGAAATCTGACAATACAAGGGGGGAAAAATGGGAATTGATTAAGAAGATTAATGACTAAAGACTTGGTAGGCAATTTTTTTTTTTTGGGTGTGTGTATGGACTGTCCTATTTTAGTTCACCTCAGAGGCCAACAGCCTTACAATTTGATTCGAACGGAATGCAAACTCGTCAAGTAATAAGCGTCCCATTAACATCTCAACAAAAGATATTGCCTTACTTTCAAGCAATGCTCCACGGAAGCAATCGTTGGCATTCAAAGAAATGGATAGAACGACAATCATTTCTCAGAACTGGAAATGGCGGCACGCAGAAAGAACTGCAAAGTAAAGGAAACGACCAAACAAAACAATGACAACCATGAAATCTATAGCATGAATCAGAAGAGCTCAAAAACTTTATCCGTAGAAAATAATCGATAAAGGAGGACGGAAGTCGGAACACAAAGAAAAATCAAAACAAACTCAAGAACTGAAACGTCGGGCAACAGACGAAAACGCCAGTCGATAAATTTGGAAGGTGGCCTCACCTCGCCTCCTCCGAAGGCAATCCTCTCCACATCCACCGACACCGAGTCGCTCGATTCTGCCATCGATCGACGCGAAGAGCACACCGCGACCGACCTCGACCCCTTCCCAAGCTCGCCTCTCCTCCTTCCGCCGCTTCTCCTCCGCGACGATGGACGAGCCCTCTTCCCATTTATACCCAGCGCCATTATTGTCTTGCTTTTCTGAGACTTCCTTCTCTACTGCACGTAATAGCAAAAGCACCGCGTCCTTTCATAAACCCCCCTCGTAATATTTTATTTACGTCCATGCAAAAATTTGTAAATTACGTGGGTGTGTAGATAAATTATCTTTTACCACCTGTAGAATATTCCTAAACATTTGATATTAGTAAAAAGTATTTTAAAAAAAAGGAATTAAATTTTAAATGTTAATAATATTTTGAATTATATATTTTTTAAAAAAAAATAAATAAAATATGAGTAAAAAAATGAAATTTTCTCATGAAACATTTAATTTAAGCCCCTCTAGATCCAAGGCACGTGATGAGGTGTGGGTCCGGCAGAGAGGCCAAGCCAATGGCATGGGGGCCGCTTACGAAGGTGTCATGGCACGCGTGAGAGGACTGATTTTTAACCTGAGTTTAAATTGAGTTTAACTTATTTAATTATTAAATTCTTAAGTTAAATTTATTTATTTATTTAAAATTTTAATATTTTATTATATATTTGATTAGTTAGTATAACAATTTAAGTGACTATAAATAACTTTAAAAATAAATTTATAAATAAATTTAATCATGAACATAATTCATAAGTTTTGTTTACTAACGTTGTCCGTTAAGAAACTAAATATTCAAACTTAATTTATAAAATTATTTAAACTTGTTCATTTAATTGACTTTAATATATATTAAATAAACATAAATAAATTATTATCAAATCGAACACTAAATATCAAGCGTTTATACTCTAAAAAAAAGATGACAATTTGATTGAACCATTTGGCTTCACTCCATTCAAATTGTGTTTAAATTATTCATGATTTTGCCTCAATTTGAATTGATTTAAAATGCTTTTAACAACACAATCGATTGAATTTCAAAGTTTGATTTGGTTAATTTGAAAATTTATATTTTTTAAATAAAAAAAAATTGATTATTTTAGTTTGTTCGGTTAGGTTTAGGTTTCGATTTTAAAATTTAAAAATTAATTAAATTGAATAAACTAAATTAAAATATCAATTAAGTAAGAAGTTGATTGATATCATTAAAAGTTGAACAGTTAGACAACTCGACTAAAAAATTAAATAAAAAGTTAATCAACTAACTGCTCAATTTAATTGTTCAATTGAAAAATTAAACATAAAATTTATCGGTTTGACTCGACGATCAATATAAGAAACTTCGATTATTTTAATTTTTGATAGAATTGATTGATATTTTATTGGTTCAATTTGTAAGATTTTTATGAAAAAAAAAAAATTAATGACTAAATTATGGGCACCAGCCGGACAATGTAAAAATAATAAATAAAAAAATATTAAAATAACATAAAAATTATTTCTAAATTTATAAAATAATAATAATAATAAGTATAAATATTTTTTTTAAAGACAGTATGAATATTTTTAAAATGTTTTTTTACGAGGGGTAAGATAGCTAAAAAGTTTATAAAAGAAATTATTAATATTTGTAAAGTGCATTTGCCCTTCCAAAACATTTGTAAGGTGAAGAAGAGAATCTTCACGTAAATTCGTAGGCAATTAAGAAAAGATTCTCAAATCCTTCCTATGAGATTTGTTTGTCCTTGAGCTTGTCAACCAGACCCTCGGCGAGGATTCCGTAGGTGGTGGCGGAGGGAGGAAAGGGGGAGTCGTCCTCGAGGAGAAGACGTACGGAAGTGCTCGATCGAGGGCGATGTCGGCAGGCCTGGAGGAGGATATTACCAGTGACGACGCTGGCCTGGGTGAAGAAGCGGTGGAGGGAGAGGAGGTCGGCCGTAGCGGCAGTGGCGGAGGAGGGCGGCGTTGACGGTCGAGATGGTGGGGCGGCAGTCGGAATATATAGATGGAGTGGCAGGTGGAGAGCATTCGCGGACGAGCTTGAGGATGCGGTTGTGGAGGTCGAGGGGCGTTTGGCGGCGAGGGCGGAAATGGGCTCTGGCAGCTTGGGAACGTTTCTGGGGCCTCGGGGAGGAGCAGCGGAGGGGTGGCGCTGTCGTCGGAGGGAGGAAGCCGGAAAGGGCAGCTCGATCCGGAGGCGGTTCTTGCGGTGGCATCCTCTAAATAAGTTTTAAAAAATAAAATAAAAAAAATTAAATGGTCAAATAAATTTAAATTAACAGCTAAATAATAATTTAAGTTTTTTAATTAAAAAAAAAAACTAAATTGAGCTTGAATAATAAATTTTATATTTAGTTAGGTTCCTCTCATTTAGTCTATAACTCCATAAAAGATTAAATTAAAAATAATAATTTTTATTCATATATCAAATTAGTTTCAATTTGGATACTGATTAAGTCACGAAGAGTAATAAATGAAGATCTTGGCGTTGCTATGATTGCCCTCTCTTCAACAAAATAATCTGTCTAGATTAGAAAACTCTTTAATATTTTTTATTACAACAATCTAATAACTTGTGGATCCGTGGCGCAATGGTAGCGCGTCTGACTCCAGATCAGAAGGTTGCGTGTTCGATTCACGTCGGGTTCAATTCCCATTCGTTTTTATTCTAAAGTTTTTTATATTCAAATAAATTAACAGTTCGAAAACTCGACCTTAAATTAAATTTTGAGAATATTAAAATCCAATATACGAATTCAAAGTCTCAAAGTTTAATATCATTTTACCAATCCTGTCGTTGGTTTCCTAATAATATAATATGTATATAAACACCCCCACTCGTAATTTGTCCGAGATTACATTATTTTTTAGTGAAATCCAATTCGATCCAAAATTAATTAAAAACATATTTAAAATACTTCAATTTAGCTTCAATGAACCAGCACTCACAAATGTTCCATCATCATGCACACATTGCAGTCCAACTACCTATTAGTTAGCTTGGTGATGAAACTCCCCTTTAGCAATGATCAAGTGCGTTAAAAATTGATCCTTACAAATTCCACGCTTATCCTCTCACTACGGTAATATCAACTAATAGAACAAATACACAGAGATAATTCTTAAATTGATAGAAATTAATCCCAAAAAAATTATAATTTTAGATCTTCGATCGACCTCTCCTTTACATTTACTATACCTAAATTCCTAATTTACTCTCTTACTCAGTAGAAGCAGCTGAAGAAAACCACTAATATTGTAATTTCACTTTTTTTTTAATAAAATCGTTTGAAATGAGTATTTCATTTTTTTCCTACAACAATGGTAATATACTCCCTCAACTCGACTTATACTTCCGATTAGCTTGTCAAACCTTGCTAACTATGTCCAAGTCCAACATGGTTTGCTTGCTATGGCCCCAAGAGGTCCTAGAGTGCTCATCCGAGTCAAATTGGTGGCCAAAAATATAACTAGAATCGAACAGAAAAAAAAATGGAGAAGAAGATCCTTGCACTACAAAAAAGTATTTTGAGTAAAACAAAGAATATTTATGTCATAGAACTTCAAAAGTAGGCATTTCTGCTATATACGTTTTACCATTTACAATATGTAAATCGCAGTCTACTAATTCGCAACCAAGTTCATGTAATTTTCTACCATGGTATGCTTTAGCGATCGACAGATGTAAATTTTACAATCTCGTGATATGCTTCATTTCAAACGAAAAGAACACTGATTGCAGAATGTATGAAATGGGACACACCTCTCACTCAGAATGAATGAATTGCTTTGAAGTCATACAAAGTGAGTCCAGAGACCCTCACTACTCTCTACTTGGCCCAAGCTACTGCATCGATCTCCGCTTGGGCATTTCTGTAGAGCTCGAGTCTCTTTGCCAGGCCTGAACGACGCTCCATAATCGCTGGGTCTTCATCCAACATTTTCCCCAACTGCTTAGCCTGCACAAAAATGAAGCATTTGGAAAATAGAACAAAAGATATTTTGTAAACCAACAAATCTCAACAGCGTCGAATAATTGGATTGTTTAGCATGCTATAAAATGGAAAGCGTCCACATATTGTTCATAATTTAACACATCCTATCATATCAATATTTCACGTTAGAGCGGAGTAGAAAACACGACACCAAGTGTGTAAACTATTTATCTTGTCATCTACCGATACTAAGCTATGAAATGCATTGGGATCCGATGGCTAACCCAGAATAGATATCAAAATCAAGATAACAGGTTTTTCATCAAAGCGTGCTCTTGAGTTCGGCATTGTTTCAGATGGGTTAGACCAATAACGCATTACCATGGAAGAATAGCTACCTCCCTAAGATCAACAACACAATAAGCTCCGCACAAGTTTTCACTATCCTCACCAACTTTTCTGATACTACATTCATCAGAATAATATTTGATATACTGCAACATCTTATATTTGTGGTCAATGGTGAGCTCTAATTTATTTCTTATATTGTTAATTAAGCATTGACAATTGTTCCCATGATTTCACTCGTTTAGCAATAATTCAGAAAATAATTGAACAATTTCAAATTACTCTGGGTGTGGATAAATGTGCATGAATAAGAAGCTGAAATAGTTACCAGCAGCAACTACTTAATTCAACCTAGTTGATAAGTGCATGATTTCACCTCTTTCTTTCCCAGCTCGGTGAAGAAATGATCAAGCAAGGAGCGCTTTGCCTCACGGACTTGGCAATAAACAATAGATTTTGGAATGGAGTTGCGCAAGGTTGCCAATACCATGTTCACATATGACAGAACAGTTGTTCCTGTAATGTCCAACAGTAAGCTGAAAGTCATCCACTATATTTGTATAATCTGGAATTGCCTTAAAGTAGATTAGTAGGATTTTCAGAACAAGAAATGACTGTTCGACCATATTGCAGATTAGATTTCAAATCCAAGAATATATTAACTGATATAACAAATCAATTTGAAATTCAAACAAACACACATTGCAAGTAAATACAAAGTTTCAGGGTCATTTACGAATGACAACTCACCTATGCGCCTGAGATAGGAGTCATTGTATCTGTCAAATATAGAAAGTGTTGGGTTTCCTCCTTTCTCAACATCCTGAGGTAACTTACGGAAGAAATCTACTGTGAGATAACTGCACTCCATATCAACTAGCTTAAGAGTTGCTTTTCGGCTTTCTTCCCTCATTCTTTCCAATGATTCAAATGCAGCATTGCCAACTTCTACTCGCAAAGTAGGGAATTGCTTCAGCTCCTGCCAAAATCATGGAAGGCCAAATTAGTTTGCTTCCTGTAAGGAATTTATCTATTCAGGCCATATTTATTCAGTATTAATCAATTTAAAACAAACAATTATATTGTTTCAGTCTATTATTCAAATTCATTGAAGCAAAATTAAGACACGACATTAGATGTTTCTGAAACTTAATATTCCAACAACAATGGCCATACCCAACTCCTACTTAATAGTGCACAATTAAGATAGAGAGTTCAAGCGCAGAACATGATAATGATTGGTCATCTTGATTGTTAGGCATTAGTGTCTTGCACTATCAAGGCATCCCCATTGTGGATGAGGTGTAAACTAAAAAGCACTCCCTCCCATAGTGGGAGGGAGCTCTTTTGTACAGGGACCGGGAGCGGCTCTCCAAATGGGGAGCCGCTTATTTTTTAAAAAATAATTTTAATTTTTGTTTGTTTTTGAAAAAAATAATTTAAATTAATAAAAAAAATGAGGCTGTTGTTGAGTGGGACACATAAAGAAGTTGTTGGGAAGTTTTTTTTTATAACGGAAAGAAGAATGAGGTTTTTTACTTTTGATGTGGCATTGAGGATCACAAAAAAGCTCTCCAATGGTTCCTACCATTGGAGATGCTCTCAGTGGAATGTCCTATGAGTAGTAGACGTGCTTGAAAATTGAGGACAGCTCGAAGGCATTGATCTCTTCATTTTGGAAATATTTGGATGTGAGGGATGAGGGTTGTAGGCAGATGTGTTGTATTCGATGACAGTAAAGGACATGGAGGTGAATGAGAGGACGGAGTTTATGGCTTTCTTCACATTGAAAAACTCTACTAAATTGAGTCAGCTATGTGCAGAAGATTCAATCTAGTAAATGCAAATCTTGCACACAATTGTTGAAAGGAGGAGCCACAAGCAAATCGAATGAGAAGCTCTATATCAGGCAACAGAGAGTGAAAACGAGGCCAACAACTAGTTGCTCCGGTTCATCAGCTGCAGCAACAAAGGCAAAGTGGATGGGCTGCGCTAGAGATTGCAGATGAGGTGGACGTTGATGATTTGTCTCTGAAGGGAGAAGTTGGCATGCATGAGGTACAGCCGTAGCCATATCAAAATCGATGGCCTCCCCATAAGGGGTTTACTAATTGAAACCCTAACCCTAGAAAATAAAAGGCCCTGGTTCCAGGTTAAGTGATATGGCAATAATATTATATTCTTGTAATTGTTAGAGGCCTACAACATAGTGTGTATATACAGGAGAAAATCCCCAACACCTATTATCTTTTAATACTTCTAGCAGCATCTAGTGTCGGACAATTCATTGTTGATGGTTAGAAGTCTTTAAATAACTGCAGTACATATTCTTCATTTCCTTCTGAATACTGTCTCCTAATTTTATAAACCAATTAACTCTAAACTCAAACAAAAGTAACAGTACACATCACATCTTTGTTATTACTGATTTCATATTTTTTTCCACTAATATGTTGCATCCAAAGCAGCAAATTGAGAACATGGATAAAGAAGAAACAACAAGCAGCATATATATTAGCATAAGAAATCATAAACAGAAGGACCAAGTAGAACCTACTAAAGTCTCACTCATAGCTTTGTGAACCAACTCCTTCAGTATGGCATGAACCTGGAAACACACAGCAAAGATAACACATGATAGAATTTGCAAGGTTAGGCTAAATATTTGCAAGTTCAACAGCAGATGGAACAAAAAGAGCATTCAATCTTACAAAACAATTCAACGGTTAATCAATGGAATAATAAGAGTATCTTGTCCAGTAAATATAAGGACATAAAACAAGCAGATAATGACAGAAAAGGAAAGTGATCTAAGACAAGAAGCTAAGTAAATTAACTAAATGACCTCAGACAGATGATAGCATGAACTGCTATGTTTACCAGTTCATTGTCGTCAACAAACAAAACAGATGTTTTATTTTTATGTACATACAACATACATACCGTCATCCCTCCACTCAAGCTGTCATTCCTCATCTCTAGGTAGATTAAAAACAAGTATAATATTGTGGTTATCAAAAAATATTGGTTGCACGTACTCAGCAACATCAGTGTTAAGGGATTAGGATCCCATGTATGAGGATAGTTATTTAATTAATAAATTTCTCTTTTATTCTCTACTTGAGATCTTTCTCACTAAGAGAGAGTTTTTCCTCTGGATTAAGTTTTTTTTTTTAAATCTTTATGAGATATTTTTATCTTTGCTCCATCAATTTTATTCCAATCTTTTGGGATTTAATGGTTCGATTTTAATGTTGCATTAACAGCTTATTGCAGTATAGGATAAAACTGCACACAATAAAGCTAGTATGGTTTGACTCTTCTCTGGAACCTGCATCAGTAGGAGCTTTGTGCATTTGGTTGCCCTTTAATAGTAGGATGCACAAAATGCAAATTGAGCAAGTTTTCCCACAAATAAAGATCCATATCACCATATTGTGTTCTTCTTAAAGGCAACTAATATCTTGGAACAGTAAAAAGTAAATTGTTATAGCTAGATTTAGTGTAAAGGTATGATTCTCGAACCATGACTCCTCTTGCGTATTAGCTTATATGGCTCAAACAATCAATGACTAAACTAGGTAATGGTTCAAGCGAGTCAATAAAATACTTTCAAGTGCATTGCTTCCATCCTGTCTTCAATAGGAAATAAAATATATTGAGTATAATTGTCATTTCATCTATGAAGAGATGTATTCTAAAGAAATTTTCACCTCTTACTAGTTCTAATGATCAATTTAGAAGATTTGCTCACCAAGTTTCTAAGAGATATTAGAATAGTTAGGATTGAGCATATTTGCAACAAGGTGGGACTTCAAAAATATTTTTGAACTAGCTAGAAGTGTTGAGTACTAAATTGTAAATAAAATAAGACTTGTTAATAAATATACTAACTTGAGGCGTGCAAATGTAAAAGAACAGTAACACTAAGTGACAGTGAGGTAGAAGGGACTAATAGTAGAAATAACCCTAATATTAACTATAGTAAAATAATGATCACACAAAAATTAAACAGCCATCAAATAGTAGAAAAGAAGAATAAGATTGGAAACCATGGAATAGATGCATATTTACCGCATCAACAGCTGCCTCAGCAGGACCTCTAATAGAAATCAAAGAAGATTCAATAAGACGACGATATCCTTGCTCAGGAGCAATTAAGTGAGGTTGATACCCATCAGCTTCAGTGATGAGTTTTCTGACATTCTCCATTGATAGTTGTTTGTCAAATTGCAATCGTTTTAGAGCTGCTGGAAGTTGAGCATCAAAAACGTTGTAAACTTTCTCACCACCTGGTCTCCTGCAAAGAGTAGCATATTTTTAAAATAAATAAACGGATATCATGTAATAATATAGTAAAAAACAAAAGATAAGAGAACAGAGAATCACCCCTCTGTAACATTATAGTACCTAAAAACTTAGACCGTCAGTTCTATCATCAGCCAAAAGTTCATCGTAGTACTTGTTTGTTCCTTCTAGCAAGTTAAAGTTAATTAATCTGTATACCAATCAATATACATCTTAAAGGGTGTCAAGAACTATGTTAATACTATAATTTTTGCATCCCACATTGTTGCTTCTGGCTATCATTTTCAATTTTTTTAATACAAAATAATAATATAGTAAGTTAATAACAAACAATTCATTATGTCCCTATTTAATTGAATATGAAAAGGAGTCAATGAATGAAAAATATCCCTCTTGACAAATAATTTCCAGCTCTCAGTAGCCTGACCACAGGACTATTTGTGAGTCAACTCTCTCAAACCAGCTTTGCAACCAGGGATCTCCTATACATAAGGCCATACGATAAGAAAGTCTAGGGTCCTGATTGAAGCACTGATAAAGAAGACAAAAGAATATGACTAAGGGTGAGCATGTCTAACCAAAAACTGATAAACCAAACCAAAAATATTTAGTTTACTGGCTTATTGGTTTGGTTTTGGTTTGTCAAGTAGGCAATTTTATCAGATTCAGTTCAATATCAGTTTACATGCAGATAAAACTGATAAAATCCAAACAATAATAGTTGTCTAAGCATAACATGTCATATTTCAATACTAACCAACTAACCCTAGCCATTTAATACTAATACCCCAACTAGCTAGCCCCTAATACCATAACCCTTGATCCATCCAAGCCCCAATAGCCTTAATATCCTAAAAGTAACCCAAATAACCTCAACTCTCTAATACCTTTGAGGTCTACTATTAGCATGTTATTTTATTTTTCTTTGACTTTTGGTTTAGATAGAACCAAACAAGAATCAAACTGAAATTTTCAGTTTAGTTTGAATCGAAACCCTTTTGGTTTCACGTTGGTTTTGGGTGGAACTCTTTAAACCAAAACATATATATACAGTTTGGTTTGGTTTTCCCATCAAATGGATAGCCTGAACCATGCCCACCCTTAAATATGACTAATAATACAATTTGGTGACAGTGCTCACTACTCTAGATGTGTGTTAACCATGGAAGTTAGAGAATCATACAAGGTATATTAGCTGCAACTTCAAAGAGAGCCTGTAAAATTTACCAAGGAACAGGGATTTATGACAATGTTTCCTCTTCTGCAGACATGTTTAATACTATAGATGGAAGTTCACTGAGCATTAAACTTGGAGGCAACGGCTACAGGCACATAATCTTAACATCTTCTCTTAAGTCAGTGCATTGATGATACACATTTTACACTAACAGATACCACTCCAGCAGCAGACCACTAGAAGAAAATACACAACTGAAAATTTTTCACCACTCATACAACCAAAACTCCTAAACAAAGTTGTGCTAGAGTTTGTAGAAACATCTATGTCAAAAACTAGATTTCAAAAGTCTCAATCCACATAGCCATAAACCATGAATTAAGCAGATTATACACATTACAACATATAAAGATGAAAATGGTTGTAAAGTAAGAATTTCTTACACTCCATCAAGATGTTCCTTGTATATTTGGTCAAAGATACGGCAAATTTCCATAATTGAATATA
>JBAMHZ010455279.1:0-20824 GCA_037177395.1 Alpinia galanga | reverse complement strand
TCTACTTACACGACCACTTGTAGAGAACTTAGGTATATATTTAGACAACACATGTGACATCATATATGTAAAACTAAATCGTAGGATCATTCTTTAGCTTAAATCAAATCTTTTTTAACTTCACGTGACTCCAACTTCTAGCCTTGACCATTACAATACTAGGGTAGAATTCTCTCAACACTAGAGTTTGGTCTAGACAATTGAAAATACTAAAGTAGATTATTACTCAAATATCAATTCCTATGGGATCAATAAAATCGTATTACTTGACGATACCCGTGCACTTGTGGAGGTTAAGTGCAATCGAGTCTTTGACACAATTTGTGTGCATCAGTAGCTCGTCGTCGGCCGACGCGATCGATAACTTGTTGCCAGTCGCCAATCGTAAGAGCCAATCGTCGATCGACAATCATCAACTATTACTATCGATCGTTAATCATCGTCATCGGTCATCGATCACTAATCATTATGGTTGATCATCGGCTAATCGATTGATACGACAATAAATAAATATGTTTTAGAGTAATGAAATATTACAATTAAATTAAAGATAATATAGTAAAATATTAAACTAGATTATACTTTAAAACCTTCAAACAAATAAGTTTTTATTGTGTTACTTAGAATTGAATTAAACAACTTAAGTTATGTCACATAATCAAGGTTATGTATGACTAACCTGAATCAAAAGCACCCTAAGAGTGTCGGTGCAGTTCGATCAGAGCTGGATTCCGGCTGAATCGCAACTGCTAATAGCCGAAATTGGCTAGATTCCAATTGCAATCAGGCCGGTGTTGAATTTTGGCCCGACCACGACTAAATTCCTGCCACAATTAGGTCAGAATTCGGCCGATTGTGGCCATTAGTGGTCGTGCGGCCACAATTCGACTAGATTCTAATAGAATCGTGATAGAAATTCAACCAATGTTGGGTTAGACTTTGATGCCGGCCCGACTGTGGCTATAATTCAACTGGAATTTAATGATTCGACCATTGATTTTATCAATCAGCAATAAGCAATAGAATTATTGTGCGCACGCATAATTAATCACGTATCACATGCATAAATCTAAGAAAATTTATATTTTTTAAAAAATCAATCATCGTAATATTATTTTTAAATTAAGTTAATTTATTTTATTGTTTTAAATTACTATCTGTCTAGCTGCAAAATAAAATGTTGTAAAATTACTATAACGTGTATCTGAAATCGCCCTTTGATGATTCAGAAGGAATAAACTTGTACCGATTTTTAGAAAATGAAATATAAATTTAAGGTGCGGAATGAAATTTTCTAAAATTTTTGGCTAAATATTTAATAAAATATCTATCTGTCAATGGTCATTTGTTATTCTTTTCGAACTCAATCTCGTCGGCGACGAGCGAAAAGCGCAGAAGGAAAGATTCGATCTCGCCTCGTCTAGGGTTTCCCGATCGGGATCGGAGATGAAGATTACTTCCCTCCTCGTGCTGAAGACCTCTGGCGCCGGAGATACCTCCTCCTCCTCTTCTGGAGCGGATCCCGTGGTCCTCGCCAACGCCACTGACGTCAGCCATTTCGGGTACTTCCAGCGGTCGGCCGCCAAGGAGTTCATCCTCTTCGTCTCGCGCACCGTCGCCAAGCGCACGCCCCCCGGCCAGCGCCAGTCCGTCCAGCACGAAGGTCGTCTTCGACGCCGCGAAATTCATCTTTTTCTTCGATCGGATCCTGTGTATCTTGTGTATCGTTTCTCCAATTTGAGAAATTGGTGGCGGATGATGCGCAGTTTCTTCTTCATTTGACTAAATTTGCAGTTTATTCATATGTGCAATTTGCCAATTCCGCGTCTCGTGAAAAAAAAAAAGAAGAAGAGGTTCATCTATAAGTTCCCAGTATGCCATCAAACTAATCAAAATACTCTCCATGATTGGGTAAATTGTGAGTTTTCTGGATTTCACTAACAACGTGTCTCGTGAAAAAACAAAACTTGTCTGTATAAGTTCTCGACGTGGCATCAAACCAATTATAATACTCGCCATGAATTGGATAATTGTGAGGTTTCAGAATTCTAATAGCATGTTGTTGTTTTCATTTTTCTCTGCCAAGGTAGATTTCTTCAGTTTTATTATGGCTAATAGTTAATCTCCTTCTTTCTTTGATGATTTTCAGAGTACAAGGTGCACTCTTATAACCGAAATGGCCTTTGCGCTCTGGCTTTTATGGATGATCATTATCCAGTGCGAAGTGCATTTTCTCTCTTAAACACGGTAATTACAATTTTTTTCTAGCATATGACATATTTTCTTAACTGATCCCACCAGTGGGATAAAGCTTTGTTGGTTGTTGTTGTATATGACATTTTCTTCTACAACAATGGTCATCTTATTGTGCAAAAGGTTGAAATCTGCTAACCTAGTGGCCCCTACTAGTCCACCCCCGGATTATCGTAAGGGAGTTAAATCACGGTGAACCTTTGGCCTTTGAGACTAGTAATTAGCACATGGAGGGACGACATCCTCGCATATGTGGGGGATTAATCCATTGTCCTATTGTGCAACGTATGCATACATTAGGCACAACAATGGTCATCTTCAACAATGTATATGTTGCTGTAAAAAATTTAGTTAGTCAACATCAACTTGTTCCTCCCTTGAATCAGTTCAATTTAAGTTGTCTGTTCATCTCAAAAGTAGCAATTCTGACAACTTTCCATATCTATTCTCTGTTCCCAGTTCCATTTTCATGCATCCATCCATCAGGTACAGCCGTACAGGTATGCTTGAAGGGCATTAAAATGACGGTGCACTATAGAAGAAAGGGCAATCTGAGTACCTACTCACCTTTATTTTTCATTTCATATTAGGTTCACCCATTATCCCCAATGATAATACCAAACACATTTTTTTTGTAAGGTGCACCTTTACATAGAAAGGCATATTGAGGAAGGTGAAGGTTTGATGGGAACGTTGTGGAGCTTCTAGAGTCTTACGCGAAGGTTGTGCCACTTGGGTTACCGCCTGTAATTCTTAATCAATTCGAGTGTTTGCAAGTTAGGAAACAATACACACAACTTATCGTAGCAAAGATGAGGATGCTAAGATCAATATGTGGTATTACTAGAGGAAATTAAATAAAAAAATATTGTAGTTAGGGAGCAATTGAGTGTAATTTCAGTAGTTGGTAGAATGAGTGTAAAATGGAATGCAAATGTTCAAATATGATCAGCAGATTTTGTTGTTACACGGACTGAGTCAATGAGACACAGAAAACTTTAATTAGTGTAATCAGAAATAACCTGGAAGATTGGAATACCACAAATCGTATGAGCTTGCATGGAGTTACAATGAGGAATAACATCCATATAGCCAAACCCATATACTTCAAATGATCTTGATAAGTTGTATTTGACTGAGAAGGAACAGAAATGCCATTAGATGGCATGGATATCTTGAGAAGGAAACATTAAATGGTAGAAATTGTTACATTAATTTGAGACTTGATATCCTAACCTTCAATTTATTTTGTTCTTCACGCAAGCAAAATCTAGCATTACATAATATGAGTTTCAGAAGGTATCTTCTTTTGCCTTTCTTTAGAGAAGTTCCATTAACTTCTTTGGCAATATCCTACTGTGGAAATTTATGCTGCCTTCTTGGTTTTATCATCTGATCTAGAAAAAGTTTTAAGTTTGTAAACTGCCTTTGATTTTCGTATTCTAGACTATATTCAATCTTGATAATTACTTAATATACTCAGAGAGGCTCTAACATCATATTATTGGTTGTTGAATGTAAGCAATGTTTTGCAGATACATTTTTGAGTTTTTCCTAAACATATTTCAGGGTTCAACTTTGTCTAATGTGGTTTTTATGGGGATATATATGCTTGGCTGCTTCATGTCTTACAAAACTCGAAATCTGATTAAGTACTAGATGGAAATCAGAAGACTAATTTTTGTGGGTTCAATGTCTTCTGTTCATACTTCAGGATTCACATCACTTCAATTTAGGGTGTTATATCATAATTTTGTTGAACTTGTTATTTCAATTTTTCTATTTGCATTAGAGTTACATAGTGTTATATGCTCAAGGTACTGGATGAGTATCAGAAAACTTTTGGGGAGTCTTGGAGAGTCCAGCAGACTGATTCAACTCAACCATGGCAATTTCTAACTGAAGCGTTGACAAAATTTCAGGTTTGTCTTGATTTTAATTGTGTTTTTTAACCGATGTCAGCATTTGGTTTAATTTGACAACTTCAATAAATTTCATGCTGGAAATGCACAAGAGATCTCTTTTATTATAGTGATGATTTTGCTTTGTTCTTTTGTTTGTATTATTCTGATAATGTGATAAATTTTCTCACATATTTCATTTCTTTGTGATTAACAATTGTTTTGACACTTTGCCACTCTATTTCAATCGTTATAGGATTAGCATCAATGAATAACTTTGCTTTCATTTCTCTTACTAGGATCCTGCAGAGGCTGATAAGTTGCTGAAAATTCAGAGGGACCTAGATGAAACTAAGATTATCCTTGTAAGTATATACTGGTTTTTTCCCTCCACCTTTTTTTGTAACCCTTTTATGTTTTTGGAAAATCCATTATTTTGGTTAAAAAGACTAATGAAAAAACAAAGTGATAGAGCTTATGTTTGCTTTTCATTTATCTACTCGACTCATCATGGAAAAAAGGAAAAATCCTCAGTAGAGCCGTATATAACTATTTTGGCAGCTTTGGCCCTTTCAACCATTCCCTGTTCCCTGCTCAGAACAGCTAAAAATTCCTATGTTCCAGGTTCATTCTTCACCAGATGATAGTATGGGCTGAAGAAATTGTGATTTGATACTGCAAAACATGAATATATAACTTATTTCCCTTCTCATTTGTACTTCACTTGTGAGGCTGTAAGATGTCCATTCTGTCAATATTTAAATGATTGTATTGCTCATGTCAAATAGTCCTCCATGAAATATACGCATTTGCAGTTTGGAAATGTCTTGGAATGTTGCTATTTCATTTTTAAATCTTTCCCCAGTGATCTTCTGAAGAAATTGAAGTATGCAGTATCAGTCTAGCGTCCAAATTGATGTCTTCTTGTAACTTGCAAATATTAAATTAAATTTGGCAAAAAAAAAAAAAGGTTTATCTGGAAAAAAAAACTAATAAATGTTAACATTCTATTACCCGAAGAGAATTTATATATTGACTTTGAGTAGCTTTTACTAATCATTGTCCCTTTCTTTGAAAATTCATGCAGCATAAAACTATTGATAGTGTGCTTGCCCGAGGAGAAAGGTTGGATAGCCTAGTCGAGAAGAGTTCAGATCTCAGCGCAGCATCACAAGTAAGCTCAACTCTGCTTAGCATATGTGTTCAATTTAATGGTTGATAACAGGGCATTACATCCTTACAATACACATGTTAGAGAACAAACATATAACAAGTCATTAATGTTTTCCTAAAGAATAAGCAGCAAACCTGACAATCTTCAGAGATTCAAACAATTAAATAGGCCAACAATTAACAAGAACCTACTCCGACGATTAAGTTATTATACTTGAAGAAAGCTAGTGAACTGTGCATTGAAAAATTGATTAAGAAAGGGCAGAACATACGTAGATATAATTACATAGAAAGCTTCTAGTGTATTTCCATGATTGTACCCATTACCTATATATAAGTCACATATATAAGTTTTAAAGATGCAAATCACTGTTAACATTCTTTATGATATGTAAAAAATAAATAAAAAGATAGGTTTTGTAGCAAGTAATGTTTTAGCTTAATTAGCAACTAGGTTTTGCTGACCAACAATCGGAGCAATTAATACTCCCCCTGGCAGGACTACAAGGGTAACAAGCCATATTAGTCAGCTTACTTTCCTGGCAAGTAGTCGGTCAAAGAAGTTACTGCCAGCAGTGAAAAGCCCAAGTCACAATCCGTGCATTAAGGTAGTCTAACATCCTAGCGTAACCTTTTCACGTAGAAAAGAGGCATGCATGGGTATGTGTACATGTGTTCTTATAATGTGCACGTACATATTTGTACTTTATTACGGGCATGTAGTTGTGCCATGTTTTTACTGTGCACCCAAACACATACATGCACTTAAACTGGAAGGGAAGAAACAGTTAAGCATACAAGAATAGCATATGAGACTTCCACTTCCATGAGAGCAAGTAGAGGACCTTGATACTCAGCCAAATTCTGACTTATCGGTGTGCTTGTGGTTTATCAATATGCAGGACTCACAATCCATTCTCTCCAAAATTTAACACCCAATGAACATTCTACCTTTGACAATTTCTCATCGTTATGCCTAATATGGTGATTATGTTTCCAATACAATCTTTGTACCATTTCAATGCACTAAAATCAATAGAAGAGCAGAACTAATCATT
Source organism: Alpinia galanga (assembly GCA_037177395.1). Lineage (NCBI taxonomy): Eukaryota > Viridiplantae > Streptophyta > Magnoliopsida > Zingiberales > Zingiberaceae > Alpinia > Alpinia galanga. Next base: position 14,439 of record JBAMHZ010455279.1, on the reverse strand, counting down.
CAGCATGCAAGTTTTTTCATTTCAGTTTTTCACTCTATGCAAAGTAGTTTTAAGCCTAACACCCTGCACTGATTTGTTCATGCGAAGATGTTCTACAAACAAGCCAAGAAAACAAACCAATGCTGCACCATGCTGTGACATTGACAGAGGAGAAATCTCGGTATCAAATTTCATTGTGTGTGCATTCTCTGTTTGGATAGTAGTTTACATAAATATGGTTTCATCAAACTTTTTAAATATACCATCCCCTACGCTAAGTGATTGCTCTTTCACTATCCTGCCATTATATCTCCGTTCTCTCTCTTAATTACTCATACTTTTTGTAGCACATTGTTAACCAGATGCAAATATTATTGGTGGTCTTGCAGATCACCACATGGTAACGTGATGACTTGTTCATTTCGCTATCTCATTCCCTTGGTTTGTACTCTTTAGCGTGGTGTGTCCTTGTAATGGTTCCTCAAGGCTAGTGTTTTTATGACTAGATTGGATTCGTCGGTGCAACTGGTTGATTCGAATTCTGGTTAGTTTGAGAATTGGAACTCAAATTGGTAGAGATATTTTGATGGGATTGGAACTCCTCAAGGAGCGTGTATAATAATTACAACTTCGTTAAACATAGAACTAACCCTACAAGTTCAAAAGATCTGAAAACCCTCAAGAAACTCAGAAACCTGAGAAGCTTTGGGTTTGCAATGATCTTAGATTTTTAAACAAACAAGTTTTCTTAGTGAAATTCTATTATTTATGACATGCAGAGCTAAACAAGCTCATAATCCATTAAGGGTACATTTAGTTTGGAATAGTTGTTGATAATTTTGATTATCCATCTAAAATTATCAATAAAAATATTATCAATTAATAAAGGATGTCTAACACGTGCCACGTTAACAAAAAAGTTATAGATAATGAAATTAAAAAACCTCTAAAAATTTTAATTTTTATTGATTTCTAAAGTTATGAAAATTTTCTTCCAAAATTATCTTTTAATTTTTAACTAGAGAAAAATATTTATATCGATTTAATAAATATCAATCATACTCTATATAAATTATTAATCATCGTTCTCGCTGTCACCGCTTGTGATTTGCCGCCGTTGGCCGGGAAATTCATCGAGCAGGCGGAGGGGCTCGGCTTGGAAGTGGCCTTTGTGTGGAAAAAAAAAAAAAAAATGAGAACGAGCGATCGACTGGGCGCCGCGGATACCGAAGCGAACGGAGCGGGCGCTTGCTCGATTTCGAATTTGAATCGTCTTCCTCGGAAAGGAAGCAATCGATCTCTCTCCCACTCTTTTCCGGGCTCAAGAATCGGCGACCGCAGCAATCCATTCATTATCCCACTGTTTTGGCGCCTTTCTTCTTCCAACGTGTGGACTGCGTGGGCTGCGCATGTTATCGGGTCGGAGGATCCTATTAAATGAACCCGATCCATACAATGCCTTGGGCTTCAACTACTCCCACATTCATCAGTAGACTTGCAACTGAGCAAATCGACCGTATTTAAATTTATTTATCTATGAAAATTTAAATAAATTAATAAATTGCTTGTGTGCTTCATTTATGAAAATCAGTAATCGAACAAATATAAATAAATTCTCATCAAATCCATCGCCAATCTTGTTTACTAGACAAATTTTAGAATTTTGATCATTCTACTGAAGAAAATCATTAACACAGTTATCTATTGTATTCTCCGGAAAACACTTTATTTATTTTTGTTCCATTCAACTTTAGAGAAACAAACTTTGAATGTACAAAATATGACACCAAATTGAATTGGTGAAACAAGCATGTAAAGCTAGCTGTTCAGCAGTTCAGAGAACAAGCGAACCTTCAAGTCTTCTTGTATATATTAAGATCGTACGAGACCAAATACAAGTAAAAGAGCAGGCAACTCAGAGATCTCAGTTTGTCAAGGAAGGAGAATGTGCTCATCGTCAAGGCTTCCAAACCGTAAGGACTTGTTGAAACAGTTCGAGCAGCAGTTCTCGATCAGCATGGCGAAAGAAGTCGCTCATCTCGTCCCTCACGTCGTATATTTTCCCGAAATCAAACAGGTAAGACAGGCAGGCCTTCTTCAGTTTGTTAAGCTGGTACAGCCATGCCTCGTGAAGCCTCTCGAGGATGTTGCTGGAGCAGATGTCTTCCAGGAGGCCCTCCTCGCAGCAGTTCTTGAGGTCCGCGATGTCATACTTGTTCGCAGCGGCCACCAATGAAAGGCGATGCTTCCAGAAATCTTCATGCTTGATGGTCCCGTACATGTACGCGAGGAGAGCTGAGCATGAGTCCATCGACATGTCCTCGATCTTTATCGTGGATGACTCCTTCTCCTTGAGATCATGCAGAAACATGCTCTCGAAGACGGGTGAGCTGGACGCGAGGACGGATTTGTGGGCCTTCAGGGCACCGTCCGAGGTTTTGATCGTAACATCGGCATGAATGCCCTCTTGAAGCATACGAGAGACGCATCGTAAGGTGCTTTTGCTTGAGAGGGACATTAGCAAGCCCTCATTCGGCCATATCGAAGAACCTTCAGCACCCTGCCGACAAAAAATGGATTTCAGTTGAATTCTGGTACAGTTGCATGTCAATGTCCTTAGCGTCTAATATAATATCTATCGAGAACGAGGTTCTTACGTCCGAGGCAAATATCTTTAAATCCAGAAACTCTACATCAATTGTAAAACGCCCATGGAAAGTCGAATCGATAGGCCAAACAAAGTCTTCATTGGTCCGAATCAGCTTCTCATAGACTGTAAATAAGTTAGTGAGCCATTGATATTGAGAAGACAAAACCCAAAAGGAAAAAAAAAAGGATACTGTAAATTGTTGACATGAACACACAGAAAGTACATGAATCCACCAAAGCTAAAATGCAACCTATAGGTTAAAAATGTTCATCTCTAGTAAAGAAGGTCAAGTTTAAGTTTTATAAGCCATTAGATTGCTGGAAAGAGTAACTATTATGATTCCACTGGGTGGTGCTGCTGCATGAGGTCATCTGAGAATTGTTAACGACAAAAAAAAAAAAAAAAACATTGATAAACTGCTATGTTTTTCTATTCTAGGAAGTTTAATGTGTAATTCGATTAGATGTATTGAAACTAACACAATAAGTACAATTTGACATTACTTGTATTTATTCCATTCAGGAGCACAGATTATCATGGGCAAATAACTATTTGTCATTCAACTGGAGTATGGATGCTGAAAAAAAATCTCAAGTTTAAGCTTCTCTGATCTGATGATCAACCAGAGCATTCATTTCAGAAATCATATCCTACTGATGCCTTATGGTGATTGTCACTGAACCTAGGAAAGAAAAATCAGCTTTGCTAGAGAATGGAAGGGATTCAAGGTCCCCCATGGCATAATGGTCAACATATATTTTATCACAGAAGATTTTCAGCATCATAAGCTGGAGTTGAAAGTGGAGTTCTCATCCACCTTAGCCAGAAAGAACAGAAGATATTCTTCATCGGCCAAAAATTTGGAAAACCTGCAATTCATCCTGATTTTCATTCAACCACTGAACTAACTAATCCAGTCAATTAGTTTCTTTGAGATCATTAGCCTAAGCAATTCCGAGCATGATTATCATATTGCACTTGTTTTTTTTTTTTCCATTATTTGAGATGTCTTAAACCGTCCGATGAAGTCTAACTCAGAGCTTACATCTCAGCAAGACAATCCAATAAGAAAGAATTGAAGGAGCCTGTAAAGGATGAATTTGCATAGAGACGCAGCAGATACAACCCTGAAAGGTCTTCCTGCACATCTGATAAATGCAGAAGCCTCCAAATTATACAGTGGAGGCATAATTATAGGAAGAGATCTATTTCACAAGTCTAAACTCGTGGTTAAAAGTTTCAAGCAAAGTGATTAATCTCACACTCAGTCGATATCTGCCAGAACTCCAAACTTCAGATGCTTCGCCTATCTATCTGGGTTCAATTCTGGAGTCCCTCAGACACATTTATCAAGTCTCATTTTCCCAATTTTCCACCTGAACATGCAACGTCTAGAGCAATCATTCAAGCTGATTATCATAAAAATCATTCCTTGGCAAGAAAATCGACCGACGACGAGAAGAGATAAAAGGGCTAAGAAATAAGACATGTTGGAACAAGGAAAGAAATAAAAATTCGAATTGGTATATTGCTTGAAATAACGACATCGTCCAGCCATTCATCAAATCCTTGATTCATCAAAATTGCAACGATTTTGACAAAAAGAAGCGTTTTCAGAGAGGAGAAATACCAGGGGAGAGAAAGCGGCGGCGCACAGGACCAGAGCTGGTAACACGGATCACGAACTTAGCGAAGGGTGGCTGCTCCATAGAGATTCGAGCAGGCTCGGGGAAAATACGGATGTACATATAACGATTCTTCTCGACGGACAAGTACCTGAAGGTTGTTCCAAACACAACCCGATTCAAAAATTCCAAATTTCGACCGAGAAAAGGAAGAAAAGAACGAACAAAGCCAGAATCCTTTGACCCAAGGGGGTGGACGAACCAGTTCCAAATCCCGACCTTGAAAGCGTCGGAGCGGCGGTAGGAGCAGGGTCCCAAGGTCTCGATCCTCCATTGTGCCAGCCTGGATATAGTCTCCACCTTCGATTCATTCGCCACCGCTCCACCGCAGCTCATCTCTGCTCTCTTCTTTTTCTTCTTCGAGTCCGACGATGGAGAGCAGTTGGTGAGGTACAGGACAGACCCTGCGTCGTCAAGCAGCACACTCGATCGAGAGACGAAGCCAGTGTCCAAATATGATTTAGGGATTTAAATAATTTATGCAAAAAAACATTTAGGGTAATTTTCAAAAACACCTCCAATGTTTACCATCTTTCTAAAAACACCCCCAAGTTTGGCTAATTAATGTTAAACCACACCTTGAAATTTTTATTTCTATACATATTTTATCATTCTAAATTATCATTAAAAATATAATATTTTTGTGATGGCATATGATCAATTTAATTATTTAAATGGTTAAATATGCATTGCTCCCGTAAATTGATTGAAGAAAAGCAACAACTAACACACGCCTTTGGGACCATTTTAAAGAGTATTGCCCCCACGAGAAGATCTTGTGGCTAGTGTGATAGTAGAGTTGTACTATAGAACAAAGATCAATTTTTGAGGGCTGCAAATTTTTTTTATGATTTACTTTTTCCGTGTTGATTGTGAGACCAATTGACGGGGACACTGAGAGCAAGTAAATCACTTTTTGCACCATAAAGAGTGTTCGAGCAAGTAAATCACCCTTTTGCACCATAAAGAGTGTTCTGAAAACAAGTTCGATCATTCATTCATTCATTCAGTAGTAGAGGCACAGTGTGCATCGTAATAAATATATCGAGAAACTTTGAGCATTCTCTATTGTCAGGGCCATCAGCTTGCCTTTGTAGAGCTCAAAATCTCAGCTTTTCAGTGGCCTAGAGATATTAGCATTTGTTATGTCTACAATCACACATGGATTCGATAATAAACACCAATTCCAAGCCATAAAACTACAATGATATTTTAGATGAGCTATTAAATAGCAATCTGTTTTTTCCAAAGAAATGACTCTCGAAGAAAAACAAATTGTTCAAGGCCAGAGTTCATCGACAGGATACAGAAAACAATGATCTAATAAAAGAATAACAATGCTCGTTAGCACATGAAGACTCGATGTCTCTATCGTTGTACATGAGCGGATGCTTGGGTTATCTATCTTGATTCAATATGATCCTACAAACACCTGCAGCATTTGACAATTGCAGACAAAAATGGAGGAAGCAAATAATTTGTTTTCCTACAATTGGTATTCGATAGATAGTCAGAATCATAGTGTTTTTTCCTTTTAAATAAATCTGTACGGGAGAAGTCTGCAAGTTCATCGCCGTTGAAGTCCTTCAATCGCCTTCTTCCATTGCCATGCCCGCTGTTTCGGGTCCTCAAAAGAACTCACCTTTTTTGGCTGAAATGATATCATCACATTACAATCAGGTTTTGAGACACAGGATATATGGACAATATGAACAAAGCCTGAGTGGAGAAGCATACGGTGCAGATCTTGAAACTCGAGGAGCTCGCTACTTGGACGTTGAGTTCATTGGGGTCGTTGGACCAAACTATGCTAGTTTTTGCAGTCATTCTGGATGGATCCACAGAGAGCAACCTAGGACTGTCAGTAAGGATGAGCTGCACTTTCTTGTTAGTCAATCTTCGAATTTTCTTCAGCTTTGAGGTCATGACAATAGCCTCGTCGAGCTTCAAAAACTCTTGCCTGACGATCACAATTTTTAGAAATATTATGAAATGAGAAACAGCTTCTGAAATTTTATACAACACAAAAGAATAAGAATGGAAACCAAAAAAAAAAAACATAAATTGGATTGATCAGAGGTTTTCAAAAAATTTGAATGCAGCAGGAGATAATTATTTCATGAGAACCAGATTGAACATGTCATGTGGAATGCGAAAATAAAATTCTATAAGATTGATATTTGCTGACATGCCTATTACAAGTAGATATTGTTGGTGGTAATAAATAACCGATGAGTAGTATACAGTGGCATAGAGAGAAATTGTTGGTGTACCATCGAGAGTCAAAGGAATCAATTGAAGCCAGCCGAGAAATATGAGACTGTGCTTCAGAAGAAGAGGCAAAACCAACATTTGCATCAGGTATGTTCTGTTGGTCAGCTGTAACATCTCCAATATGTGCAGCGTTCCATGGAGTATCTTGCATGTCGAAATCCACACTCATCTGTAAGGAAAAAAGAAGGTAGCCATTTGAATTTGTGATCATTAGTCAAACTTAAGTTGTGTAGTAAAAGAATAGTTGTTACTTTCTTCTCTAGAGCAAGCCTTGGTGCCGGCAACTTCTGCAAATTCTGCCAATTGATCCCTTTAAAAAAAGGATGATTCTTGAGGGGAGCATAGCCATCAGGTCCGGCACCTAGTCTTTTACTTGGTTCTGTATCCTGCAATAGAGATGGAAAGCATGTGTTCAGAAGTAAAGTAGAGCAAGCGACAATCTAATCAGATATCTCAAACTGGTTTAAACACCAGAAAGCTTTGCAGTTGAAATTTAAGAGAAAAACGATGGTCCAATGATGCACAACCTCTTAAAGCCAAAAGTTGAATTAGAGGTAGTTAATTATAGTCTTACTAATGGGATAACTAACTTTACTATAAGTAAGAGGCAGATTTTCTCATGAATTTAATGCTTTTTCATTGGTTTAGTTCAATATTACAAAAGATTGGAGCCGCTAAATAGCTCACTCATACCAATTGGAGTTATTGAAATGCAACAAAAAAACTACAGAAATATCAATAATAATATGAGCATTTAATGCAAACTCCATTTCTCCCAACTAATTTTCAACACTTAAACATGTAGTATACTACATAGAAGTTTCAACGTTCATTTAAATGAATACACGGAAGAGAATTATTTATCCACAGGCGCCCTTGTTATAGCAAAAACTAGGCTCATGTACAAATCAAACAGCTAATTTTCAGAGATGCATATATCTGACCAGAAATGGTATAAGCGTATACAAGATCAATAGAGAAAGGTAAAAGAAAAGATAACAGACAATAAGAGAACAAGCATGTAGGATTCTTTTTCAACTGCATATGATTTCAAAGGAAACAATTTAACAAATTGGAACCATGTGGAGAAAATGATGATGATTCGGTCAATGACAAGCATATTCAACATAGACTTATGGAGCAAAATGAAGATGTTACATAAACGTTGATCATATAATTGAAGGCAAAATCTTTATCGTAAAGACAATTGATGTCAGTTTGTTCTTAAAGTTTAGATTGCATAAGAAGCTAATACTTGAATGCATTGAGAATATAGTGGAAGGCATAGGGAGAAATATAATGGCCGGCATGAGATTGAGTGTTGCTTACCAATAATTTATCTATAAGGTCTCTTGCTTCATCTGAAAAGTACTCAGGAAATTTGACATCTCTCGCTATAATTCTTTGGAATATAAGCCATTCACTAGCATCTTTAAAGGGAGATGAACCAGAAAGCATTTGATATATGGTGCATCCAAGGGCCCAAAGATCATTCCTGAATAATTAACATATCAGAGAATATTGCAACAAGATTTGCAGTAAAAGTTTGTTGTATCTATCTTTTCCATTGAGCAAGTATTTTGTTCAATCTGTATCATTGCATCTCTTACAGAATTTCAACTAACATGCCTCCAAGAAAAGGCCTGCTCTTACATGGATAGATATAGTAAATAGTATGTTTAGAGTAAAATTAAGCCATGGTAACAGTGTAGTAGATGAGAAAGTTTCTTGTTTAACTCAGTATTCTGTCAATGAGGTCTTGAAGCATATTCAATGGTTTCATGGAATAGGATGTTTAATTTCTAAAATACCACACATGAGAACATCCAATGGTTATAACTGTACCCAGACATTGAGGACTGGTTTTCGAGAACTTCAACAGTATTTCTTCCAGCGCAATCATGTGCTGTCAAAGCACATACTCCTCAGAATCAGCATTTGCACTAACAAATATGATCCAACATATAATGGATCCCCATATAATATATGAGACAAGATAAAGGGTTCTCACATTAGAACCAGCATGGCATTAGATAAGATGGACCCCTCTGCTCATACTTGTTTCTTATGATTGCCGATCAACTTTGCAGAATGCTAAAACGTGGAATGAGCCAATCCTGCTGTTGACTCACCCGGGCATATGGTTGAAGAAAATTTCATGTTAGTTCAATAGGTGGATGAAACGTTTATTTTTAGGAAAAGACACGCAATTGCCTCTTGAACATAAGCATTATACCCTGATGCATGCTCTTGTCTTCATCTCAATGTTTCAAGATTAAACACTAGTTCTGATCATTCGCGAATTTCTAATTGCCAGCTTCTTTTGGATGCCTAATTAGCAACCTACTAATCCTTTAGTACTTGCCTAGGAGTAGGATGATAGAAAAGAGAAAATTCTTAGAGGCAATTAGCAGAAACAGGAAAAGTAAAGGGGCAAAGTGATACGTTCCAAATGGATAGGAAAATTGAAATATATACTCTAGTCACTTTACACAATAAATTTTTTTGAGAGATAAAAGCTACATATTTCCAGATATCTATTAGTTATGAATGCCGACCACTCGGAAGATTCCAAACAGAAGCATAGTTAAAAATCAGTAATTGATTGGTCTGAGGTATATTGCAGAGATTAAAAAAAAAGTAACTAAGAAAACTTAAAGATTTTAGTGAGAACATTGGGATTTTTCCTCTTTAGCAATTAGTTTCCTTACGCAAAAGCTGCTGGAGCAGAATTAAGAACTTCTGGAGGGATGTAAGCAGCCGTTCCAACAAAAGTGCAAGCCTTTTCATCTAGCATGCAAATGCAAATATTGTCTTTTTAGTGTTTCCCTTTGATATGCTGGAAAAGAAAAAAAAAAAAGAACTTCTCCAATATAACAATACTTGCTGAATTTGGAAGAATTGTTATCTGAGCATGGCTGGTGGGCTTCACACTACCAAAGTCAGCAATTTTAATGTGTCCATCAGTAGTCAGCAGTAAATTCTCTGGCTGCAACAAAAGAATATACAATAAGCAATTCTTCACAGGGTCAGATTCACATATTCATTACTTACCTTGATGTCGCGATGAATTATTCCCATACTATGAATATATTCCAGAGCGTCAACAACTTCAGCAGCATAAAAGCAAGCCTCATCCTCGGTTAGACGACCTTTCTGTAGGCATCCAACAAAATATTTAGAAATGAAATAAATAATAATAATTAAAAGAAATGTCAAATCATTCTACACTTACCCGAATTATTTGATCAAATAGCTCTCCACCTTCACAACACTCAAGTGCCATGTCTTCCAAGTAACATCAGTATGCAATGTCAAGATCTTACCAACTAACTTGGATAAATTCAACACAGGGTACAGACAAACAGATGACACTAAAATCTGTGGCTGAAAAATAGACTTACAAAGAGAGTAAGTATCTTGGAACGTGAAACAAAGCTTGATTATGCCAGGATGTTCCAACTGATCAAGTAATATGCGTTCCATCTTTACATAAGATACTTTGTTTTCTTTTGCAATGAACTTCTTGTCCATAATTTTCAAAGCATAGACCTTTCCTGTGTCATTTTTTTTAGCTTTGACAACCTAAGATGGTAGAAAAGTCCATTGGTATGATTATACAACAACAGCCAATAACAACCAATCCTTATCCCACTAGTGGATCGGCTTCCATTAATATGATTATCTTTATCATTATTATCCAATTAACAAGGAAGTAAAGACATGCAGCAGAAAGACACTGCATTCGATGTATAACTATAACAAAATATGAAAAATTAAAATTGACTAGTATCTTGGGCTTTGGCTCATGTCATGTTTATGAATATTTTTTTTTTTCGGTCATAGGACCAGTGACTTATAAGTCTCCATCACCCTATTTGTCAAGCACAAAGAAATAGAGAAAAAATGGCCTTTTGAGGGAGACATTAACCAAAAAATTGACAAAACTCTGAGTGTTTTTAAGTGAACAATCTGTATTTTATTTGACTTATGAAACTATAATGTTTTGACACAGAGTCAAAGTTTTAGTTCTGACCATTACATATCATGCAACATAAATGGACAATAAACTGAGGCAACGAACATAAACATGAGTCTAGCCAGTACACAAATTTGATACCAAGTTTTGCTTGAGGAACAAGAACTAAGTTTGAAGATTGAAACAATACCGAGATAAAAATTTATCAAGAAGAAGATTTTGGAGTCTCAGCTCTACCTTCTTTTTGTTTTATAGAGGTAACATCTTTCCTAAATGCTTGTTGAATGAGGCTGCAATGTGTTTTAATCTGGCGAGATCCAATTTTTTGCCTGTCACAGTGTCACACTGGTGGTTAAGAAATCTAGAACTATTTAATAGCTCCCTAATAGTATGCGTTATTACGACTCCACTTGTTTGCCAATTGCCCCTCTTTTTGTTTGGCAAGGAGGTTCAAACTCTTTTAACATGAATTCACATCTAATTTCCCATCTCAATTCCCTTGACATCTTCAAGATTATAGGGCCTTTCACAATGACACAATATCACTATCTTCTTTAGTTGCATTGTTCGAGTTGTTTCTATATGATTATACCGAAAGAGAAAAAAAACCACTGGTTTTCAATCCCTTTTAGAGCAAAAAACGAGGTAATAAAACCATAAATAACAAAGTGGTAAACGGCGACAGATCTAACAACAGAAAACTGGCAAGGGAAAAGAAAGAACAAATGGACAATGAAAGAGATCCAATTGAAAGAGGAAAGATCTGACCTTTGAGTAGGATCCGGTGCCCAGAAGTTTTCCCAGTTCGAAGTCATTGACGGTGAATTGTTCCTGTGGCGCCCTAAAGGCAATGCTATTGGTCCTCTGCACCGCCTTGCTCCCAGCCCCTCCGACCGCCTGCTGCTGCTGCAACCGGAGCTTCGTCTCGAAATCCCTCTCCATCTCTTCCTCAACGCCACCGCAGACGGCCTCCACCAGCTAACTACTCATCCTCTCTTCTCGGGGCGAGCGACGATGGCCCGTCACGACCTCCGAGGACGGAGGGCGGTCAACGGGAAGCCGCGAATTATCTCTTTATCCCACCTTTGTCAACTTCTCCGCTGATCAAAGGAAGGAAAAGCGAAGGCTTTGCCTGCAACAGCCGCAGCCTTAAACCGAATCTTTAGACGTCCCCGAGGAGGCGATTACAGGTTTAAAATTCCAACTTTTGCTCGAGGTTTGGCCAAAGATTGCAGATTCTCGATCGTTGTTGGGCTACAAACAGGGATTCGGGGAAGGAAGGGATCGATCGGGGAAGGAATTGTGGGGATGGACGAGAGAATCGAGAGGGAGGGGGCGGAGTTCCCACATGGCGACAGGAGGGTGAAATATTCTCGGTTAAAACTAATTATTATTCCTTCTTTTTTTTATTTTCTTCCCTATTTTTGTGGGACCCACTTAATCCAACTAACCCAACGGCGTGTAAACGTACGATTGGAAGTGGGTAAATAACAAACTTCTTTTTTGCATTTCCTTTTTCTTTTAAAAAGCAAAAGTATTAAATCATCCAAGAACATGAATATTGAAATTATTATTATTTTTATTTTTATTTAGAGTTACAGGAGAATTTATATAATATTTTATTTTTATGAATATATTGCGTTTTTATTTAGGGGATAATAATTTTATTTCCATATCTTCGATCGACTAAGCAGCGGGCGGCGGGGGATATCGAAGCACCGGAACCAGGCGGAGCTCCTCCTTCCTCACCACGGTCGCCCCGAATGCCTCCGCCATGTCCAGTTCCTCCGCCGCCGTATTCCCTTCTCCTCCTCCTGGTAGCTCCCAGTCGAAGTGGTACAGCAGCTGCGCCAATACGAGTTCCACCGTCGCCATCCCGAATCCCATCCCGGGGCATATCCTCCTCCCGGCGCCGAATGGAATGAACTCCAGGTGGCCCCCCTTGTAGTCCACCTCACCGTCCTCGAATCTCTCGGGCCGGAACCGCTCGGCGTCGGCGCCCCAGTAGAGCGGGTCCCTCCCTAGGGCCCACGCGTTGATCACCACCCTCGTGCCCGCCGGCACCTCGTAGTCCAGCACCTGGCACGCCTCCTTCGCCACCCTCGGCACCAACAGCGGTAGCGGTGGGTGTAGCCTCAGACTCTCCTTGATCACTAGCTTCAGGTAATGGAGCTCGCCAATGACTTCCTCGTCGAAATCCCTGCTTGGCCTTCGCATCATCGCTTCTCGCACTTCCCCTTGTGCCTTCGCCATCGCGCTAGGGTTCCTGATGAGCTCCGACATCGTCCATTCTACAATCGTCGACGAGGTCTCCGTCCCTCCCGTGAAGACGTCCTAAACACAATTGGATCAGCAATTTTGTTGCGCAAAAGGTCGATTTTTGTGGAGTTTAGTTACCAAAATCACAGCTTTGATGTTGTCGAATGTGATTGGGGATTCCAGGGTTCCGTCGTCTTTTAGACGAAGTAGAACGTCGAGGAGATTCTCTTCGTCCCCTTCGCTCTTGCTCGATTGGTGCTTTTTGATGGTCGCGTCGAGAATTTCATCCACTTTGCGGTGAAGCATCTTCAGCTTGGAGGCGAAGCCGGAGATCGAGGCCACGAACTTCAAAGACGGGAACAGATCCGCGGCGCAAAACCCCGACCCGAGCAGTAACACCTCCTTCATGGTCTCGATGAACGCGTGCTGGTTATCGGATTTGAAACCGAAAGAGGCGCGGGCCACGATGCTGTTCGAGATCGCCGTGAGCTTGTAGCTCACGTTCATCGGCTGGCCGGCAGCCGCTGCCGCCGCGGCGTCGCGGAGGAGCGTGGCGACCTCTTCTGCGCGGATGGCAGAGAATGACTTGATGCGCTTGACGGTGAAGAGCTCGGTTGCGCAGATCCTGCGCATCTGGCGCCAGTAGTCTCCGTAGGAAGAGTAGGCGACGTCGGAGCAGCCGTAGCAGATTATGGAAGGGGTCAGGAGCTGGGGGCGGTGGGCGAAGTTGAGGTCGTGGCTCTTGGTGACCTGCAGGACGGCATTGCGGGAGGATACGACAACGAGGTCGACCTGGCCAAGGCGGAGGAGCATGAGGGGGCCGTGGATGCCGGCGAGGTCGCGCAGGACACGGTGGGGTAGGCCGCCGCGAAGTTGGTGCAGGTTGCCAATGACGGGTAGCTTCGACGGACCGGGAGGGAGGCGAGCTCCTCTGGAGTTGGATAAAAGCTTCCTCTCTGTGCCGATGAGGAAGAGGAAGAGGAAGAGGAAGACGAAGAGTAAGAGGAGGAGGAAGAGCAAGAGGAGGGGAGTGAGTTGGACCTCCGCCATTACAGAGTGCGCGGTTTCTTCGACTCTTTTCCGTATATTGTAAATATGATTCTCTTCTCTCCCATATAAAGGCGAAAAAAATTGAAGAATTTTTTTTTTTTTGGATTCTTTCCCTCCTTTAATTGAGTGAAAAATCCTGAGGACACATAAATTCACGTACTCTTTCTAGAAAATATTTAAACATTTTATAGAAAATTTTGAAACGAGAGCAAAAAGATTTAAAGGATGCATATTAATAATAAAAATCAGAATGAAAATCACTAATTTGTCGAATAGGATTGATTTTTAATATATATATATATATATAATTTTCCTTCAATATAAAATTAATAAAATATAAAACTGCTATATTAACGGTCCCTTTTCTTTCAATTGGTATGTACGTAGAAGATGAACTTCGTTAGCTTAAAATTATAACTTTTTCAAAAATAAATCTCTGTTCACTACAAATATACTAAGGCTACATTTGACGCTGTAATGTGTTGGAATGTGTATTATATTACTATTTTTTGTTACGGTTTACAATATAATCTTTGATTACAAGAGTGATTACATTCGGTTGT
>JBAMHZ010455077.1:0-20837 GCA_037177395.1 Alpinia galanga | reverse complement strand
ATCAGTAACCCTTTCTCTCTCATGATGCGACCCTTTCCTCTCTCGTGACTCTTGCCCCAAACCGACGCCATTGTCGCCACTCCCCCTCTCAGCACTGATCACCACTGTCCTTATCTCAAATCGACGCCACCGCCGTCTATCGGGCTGAGGCCATCGTTCTCCAATCTTTTCTCCACTGTGAGCACTCACGGCACCACTCTTATCTCAAATTGCTGTTGTCCTTTGTTTACTAAATTACTAGATTCTTGGCAAATTACTAAATTACTAAAGTTTAAGTCAGATCTTGTCTCACATGCAAAACATTTGTCTCTTTTCTATGTTTATAGTTTTCCTTTTTTTTTTTTTGTTAACCAATTAATAGATTGATAGATAATCAGTCTGAGTAAATGCATCATAAGGATACAACGTGTCTATCAAGTGTATGGTTGTTGGATTGCATATTTGTTCATACAATTGAAGCTTTTGTTCTTTTTTTTTTATTTAACTTGTCTCACCGCTGTCCTAATAACTTAAGACTTACAAATATAACCTGTCTTCAAATTGGTTTATTTAATAATTTGATTCTATTTCTTAGTTCAAATAGGTTGGCATTGGTATTTTTGGCACTTCACTGTTAGCTAGAACCATGTGAACCCACACTAAGCCTTCTATTGCCTTAGAAATAACTCATGCCATGCTGAAAGATTTCTATTTGCATAAAACTAAAAAATTGCTAGTTTCAACTTACAAATTAGTGTTTGTGGCCATTTTTTGAAGTCATTATGCATATTGTTTGTAGATTCTGAAATCTGATTTTTATCTTCTTTTTTTTTGTTTTCTGATGTCAACTATTCTTTTTATTACTTGAATTACTGTTTACATGCAAATGACTATTTATAGATTCTGAAATATGATTTTATCCTTTTTTATTCTCTTATTGACTTATCTTTCCATTACTTGAATTACTGTTTACATGCAAATGACAATGGAAGATATATTCACGTTATGAATGATTCATTATATTCATGAATATGAGCAATGTGACAATTTTGCATTACAGATATGGGTAGAGTTAGGTTTTTTAGACTCTTCTACAATGATGTACACATGCATACTTGTATTGTAATTCCTTAAGTTATCCATAAACAGACACAACAGTGAAAATGTAGCACCTACAGAAAAGCTTTCTTTAATTCTAGTATTTTGATTTCATTTATCACAATTGGATAAGTAATATAAAATATGCATCACTGGTTCATCAGACGTTGTTGCTTTCTAATCTTTGTTGAGTTGCTTATTTCATATCTGATTTTGTTGTCAAACTTTAACTCGTCATGCAGGTTAAGTTTGTTTTTGAGGCATTCAGGAAACTTAGACCGGGAATTCCTTTGAAATGTTTGCATGGTCGGATGAAGCAAAATGCAAGAATGCTTACATATTTGCAATTTAGTGAGGAAACATCTGTTCTTTTTTCAACTGATGTGGCTGCTCGTGGACTCGATTTTTCTGCTGTGGACTGGGTGGTCCAGGTGATTAAACAATTTTTCTAGCTATTTTTGCTGCAAAAGATCTAATGTGTACCTGTTTCATCTTTGCAGGCTGATTGTCCAGAAGATATTGCAACTTATATTCATAGAGTTGGCCGCACTGCTCGCTTCAAAAATACAGGGAAGTCATTGTTGTTTTTGATGCCATCTGAGCTGGAGATGCTCGCAAAACTACGTGCAGTTGAACCTAAAATTCCAATTAAGTTAAGGAAGGTAAGCAACAATCATCTATTTGCTGCTTAGTTGCCCTAGCTTCCTAGACTACTGCCCCAGTCAATAATTGATCAGGATATAGAAAATATAAACTTTGATAACCCAATTGGCACATTTCTTCATCCTTTTTGTCTCTTGCTTTACCTATAAGTTTTACTTTCTCATAGTTAATCATTTGAGGCTCACGAGAACACATTGGTAATGTTCTAATTACTTTGCATGTGTTCGTGGCCAAATTCTTTGATGTGCCTGTAGCATATGGTTTAATATATGAGCCTAGCTGAATCTCTCTATGCTATTCACAGTGACTGTCTTTTCATATATGGTCTACCGCTGTTAGTTAAGAGTAGTGTAACTACTAACTCTTCTTATTTTATTTTGGTTATGGTGAATACTATGTCAGGCAAAACGAACCTATTTTGGTTTCTTCTCTTTTATTATTTTCTGCCGTTAATTGAAGTGAAGCATAACTACTTCTGTGTCTTATTTTGTCGCTATGGTGAATACTTTTTCAGGCAAAAGAACCAGTATCCATTTCTGCATTATTGGCATCTCTACAGGTTAAATATCCTTCTATGCAGCAGTTAGCACAGAGAGCATTTGTCACCTATTTGAAGTCCATATATCTTAAGAAAGATAAAGAGGTATTTGATGTATCCAAGCTTCCGATAGAAGATTTTGCAGCATCCCTTGGTCTATCAGTAACCCCTAAGTTGAGATTCTTGAAATGCAAATTGAGTGTAAATTTGGCACCCACTGAAGCTACTCATGGTGAAAAGGGTCCACATGATGATAAATCTATAGTTGATAACAGAAAGCTACAACTAAATGCTCAATCAGATGATGTAGAGGACGAAGTACTCGTATCCAAGGAATCGTCCTCTTTTGATTTGGAAAGCAGGAAAACAGAGTATGTTTATATTTTTTTCCTCCATGTTTTTCCAGACTGTGAAGATAGTTTGTTATTAATTTCCTGCTCTTAAGCTCTTTTTCCAACTGGCTCATTGCAGATTAGGATCCAGGGTCTCGAAGATAAAGAAGTTGAAGATTAATTTGCATCGGCCTTTTGGGTCCAGAGTTAAGTTTGATGATGATGGGAATGTTATCTCTCCATTAGCTGCCTTAGCTGACACACAGACAGTTGACAGCTCTGTTCACCTTGATGCTGGTCAGTTCCTCTAAAATCTATTACAAACTCTATCCTTTTTTTTGCTAGAATTGCTTAGTGATTTCCAAGGCATTAAATCTTAGTCTTGGCATGGTATGATGTTTCTTTCTTATTAACTTTTCAAAGCACATTTACAGTTAAAGAACGGTACAATAAGCTAAGAGAAGAGATGGCCATGCGAGACAAAGAGGACAAGTTTCTGCACCACAAGCGCCTACGCGAAAAACGAATAAAAGAGAAGCAAAAGCTGAAGAGGCCAAAAGAGGAAAAAGACGCAGGAGACGACCAATCTGGATCAGATGAACATGAAGAAAGAATTCCTAAAAGAAATAAAATATACTTTAATGATGATGATGAAGACGAAGACAATGGAGTTCATAGTGAGATGGTGGCAGGAAAGTCAGCGTACTCAAACAAAGATGCAACCACTTTAGCTGCACAGGAAGCTCTAGCTCTTGAACTTTTGAGATCCATGCACTCCTGACTTGCCCATTTTAGGAAAACTCAAACCAGCTTATTTTGTGTTGAGTGCATAAAAATTTTTCTCCCGCGGACAATGTAATTTTTTGTATAGTTCAAGTTCAGGATATGCCTTAAGGATGATGTTACACCAGGGTGAAGCCATTGTATACACTGTTGCCAAAGCTCATGGGTGTGCAGGAAAGCTATGAGCAGCAGTGGTACAGTCGTGTTACCTTCAGTGTGATCTGGTTTCAATAAATCTGCCATATGGAAGCCATTAATCTCAATCAATAGATACTGTTTAGCTAATGTATTATAGAGAGAAAAAAAAATCTGAAAGGAAATTAGTCTCATTGAAGAAGGGGTTGGGAATTGTCGTTTTAAATGTAGAGAGCTGGAACCTCAAATCAAATTAATGCCGACATAATGGGAAATAGTTGTTCTGTACCTATCCATTAAGGCACTTCTTTATAATACACCGCTCTTGGTGGTGGATTCCAGACTCCTTACATTATTGCCATAAAATGTAATAATATACTTTATATATTATTAATATATTTAATTGATTTAACAATAAATTTAGTAAAATATATTTAATTAAAATAAAGATATTATAGTTTCTCTAATATATGCATACATTTATATATATTTATCTTTTTCTATATATAATAGTTTAATCATTTTTTTTATTTTTTATTTACACATGTATATACATTTAGAAGAGAAGCTTTCACACAACGGTGAAATTATTATTTTGTGACCTAAAAATTACGGGTTAAATCTTGAAAATCTCTTTAAAAAAAGCATGATAAAACTACGTATAATAAATTCTCAAGAGCCCACATGGCGAAAGATTTGTGCATCGAACTATCCTTTAAAACACATGCATATACACTTAACTTTTTTTTTTTGTTGTTGTTTTGTATTATAAAACCATTTCATTCGTTATGTAATATCAAAGACCATTTGTTTCAAAGTTTTTATTCAAAATAAATAAATAAATTTGTTACACTTGAAATTGACTAAATTCAGAGTCTGCCTTTTAATCTCGAAAAGATAAATAGATACATACGATACACTTAACTTTGAAAATAAATTTATATAGCATGGCTAAGTTCATTCATTTTAGTAAATTAATATCTTCATATGCCTGAAGGTCTTGTATGTAAATCTTCACCAATTGCCCAGAGATTCTTCACCAATTATCGAGAGACTTTGCATCCAATTCTTCACTTTCATATACTCTATATATTCTATCTTTTCACATGTTCAAAAACCTCGCCTTGAGGTTTTCATCATTTGCCTAAAGATTTTATCTCCTTCTCTCGACGCTCAAAGATTTCAAGTCTCTATTTGTCTTTTTTTTCTTCTAATTCCATTCTTCTTATCTTAAAATCTACGTAATAAACTTTCTAATTCCATGGATATCTCATACTATTCTTCATTGATCATCTTCAAATGTATCTCATATTGAATTTTTGAGCCATCGAGTCAATCCAATACAACTTAACTCCCTGAATTATTTATGTGTAACCTATTAAATTCTTACATCATTGATGCAAATATCAGTAGCACATGTAAAATTAATTAATTTAATTTTTTTGTCAAACTCATATTAAAACAAACCTACTCAAACAGAATTACTTTTGAGCATTGTTGCGCAAACAATCTTTTCACGTCCATTGGAAACATTATTGTATCAGGAGTATGTAATTGGATTGTCTTAGAACAATGATTAGAGCGAAGGAATTCAACAAAACTTCCTCATAATCATCATCAATGTTGCATTTGTTCCAACTATGAATTTTGACAAATTTTAACATTGTATAGACTGAATGCGATCCTGAACTAAGGGACTTTAACAGTCTTAATTTTCTAGTAATTAGATATCCATCTCTCTCAATTCATAACACAGCGCAAGCTGTCTAGCAAAACTAGGTGTCAAACCAACAACATGAACCCTGTTTTGTTTAGCCTTACAGATTGATGCTTCATCTTTCTTAGCACAATATACCCTGAACATTAAAGGATGGCCCAAAACACACAAAATCATCACCTAATCACCTTCAAATGATGAATACACGACCATGACATCATGCCACTCGGGTCTTCAAAGTGGCACATCTGATGCCTCTTTACATGTTTCAAAGATGTCTAGGTCACAGAAGCTAAGTCTCAGACGTCAAGCTAGTCTGGACATGACTGGGATATTAATCACAGCAATGATCCAGGACTAAGGGGAGGAAATGTCAATCAATTTATTTCTAGTTGCACCAATAACTTTTATTTTAATCAGTCCATAACTGAGCAATGTGAAGTCACTATTAATACACTTCACCTGCCTGGCTTTTAGTTCAATCTTCCCTCTCTATCCCTCCTCTGCAACCATGAAGTTACTAAAGTCTCTGCTTTTCTTTCTCTTGCTGCTTGTAGTTTCTCCGACACTCACCGGCCTCAGCCATGCCAGAAGCCTGGGCAGAGAGTTGGGGAGATGGAAGACCAGCAAGAATACTGCGAAGACATCCATCTCTCTTTTTCCAAGGATTTCTCCATGTCCACAACCTGATGATGATTTCAGCTCAAGTTATGGAGTTTCCAAGAGAATGGTCCCTCAGGGCCCAAATCCACTGCACAACTGATCTGGCTCTACTTACCATGTTGCAGCAGAGATACAGAACCTCAAAGATGCAGTTGAGCTCTTAGTGATTATACCAAGTCTAATTTTGAGAATAGTAATTCATGAAAACAATAATTCATATCCATGTGAGCTAGTAACAAGTGAAAGAAGAAAAATTCTTGATCAGAAACAAGTTAAAAAGTGCATATATATATATATATATTTCTTTCTTTTTCTTGTTCTTAGTTCTTACTCTGTATAGGATGATATGAAGTAAGTAGATGGAAAGGGTTGAAGGTTTTAGAGAGATTTTATATTATACATGATGGATAGGTACGACATTATTGAGCTTGATACTGAGTTCAACTGCCCCACACTGCCGACTTGGTTTTTTGTTTCTTTCATAGAATGCTTCTGAAATGGTACAGAAGAAGAGAAGTGAGTGAGTCAGTGCATTGCTTGTGCTTCAATCATTGCTCGATAGTTTTGTGCCATTCATCATGAATGGTTCATCGTTGAACTTGAGTCATTTTGAGCATTCCAATCAGTGTATCACGACAATAAATTCACTGTGCAAGCTAACAAATTATATAGTCTCATCGACGATCCAATCACGCACTCATGCAATTTCATCTTATCAAAGAGCTCAAAACTACTTAATCTTCTTCATTAGTTCATGAATAAAATTAATAAATTTGCGATATAACTAGTGGATCTAGGTCAGACTAGCTGATGGACTTGGTCTAGCTAATGTCCAGGTGCACATCCAGATCCAGTCTGACCAATTGATCTATCAGTCTAACCATTAAAAACCAGTGACCAGGAGCTCGATCAGTTCAATTTCCAATTTGAATTTTACAACTATATATGACTTGTACCTAAATCCAAGTAACAAAGCCCATTGCTACAAGCCAAGGGCCTCAAATCTGATATTGATAGTTCTAAAGATAAAACAACTCATACATGGTGTTGGTACAAAATAACTGAACTAGTACTAGAATCTCAATACACTGTAGCTATAGTTTAAGAAAGCAGAAGGCAATGAATTAACAAACATTTTTTTATAAATTAAATTGGTCGTCAAATACCTACCTGATATAGATGTTTTGAGGGACATTGGCACATAATCTTCTGTTCAATCTTGCCAATCAGATCTTGTCCTTTCCAAACTCTGACTCGACACGTACGGCTCGAGTTCAGTGTGGAAATGGAGGGAGTTTTTACGGCGAGAGCACTGATCAAATCATCAATTCAACTGAATAAAGACTTCACTTCACGGTCCAAAAGAACACTGACAACAAATCGGCAAGTCTGAATGCAGTGACTGTCTTTCTTTCTCTCTTTCCGTTTTCCATCTGCGCCAAACTCTGCAGGAAACACCACACCATTTTCACGTCGCCGTGAACCTTCCCACAAAATTATGGTTTTGACTTGAAGCTTTCATCCATTATTCATGGCGCAGACAAAAGGAGAGCGTTATTTATTATTGAATCGCCCGAATCACGAGAAGGCGATGGCTCCTTTGTCCGCTTGATTCGATTCCAACGGTACCATGATCGTCTCATCTCGGCCGTCTGGTTTCGCAGCGGCGGCGCCAGGCCGTCGGATCCCGGTAGGCTGCCGTTTGTTCCGTTGCGGCTCCCGCAACCGTGTGACTCTGCCCATGTGACAGTGTCACTTTCGTCATTTGGTGTGACCTCGAGGGCATTGTCGTGGGTCGTTTATTAAAATTAGTAACGTTGGCGTTCGATGTCTTTTTCTGGTGGCGAATTCAAATGACCGAAATGACCTCAATAATATTTTTATATGATTTCTAAATTCGTCATAGCAGTTAGGGAATTTAAATTAGAAGGGTAAACCAGTAATTTCATATCCGAAGAGTAAGTAAAGTTCGGTAGTAATACGATTAATTCATCGATAAAACATTTAGTTCCAATTTTACCCCTTTATTTTGTCTATATAACAATTAACGAGAAAGAGAAAAGGGAGGAGCAGGCAGCGAGCCGCCGGAGACATAAAAAATACGTAATAATTAATGGCTGCTTCTTCCTCTTCCTTCTTCTACTCCTTCCTCGTGCTCTCGTCGTTGGGTTTGCTCCCCCTTCTAGACGGCGGCGCTGCGTTCGACGTGCATTGGTACCCTGCAACCGCGACTTGGTATGGAAGCCCGGACGGCGACGGTAGTGACGGTGACCTCCTCCCCTCGATTCCCTCTGCCCGAGTTACATAGCAGAAAGAATTGTGCTTTTATTTTCTCTCTTTTTTTTTGGGTGATTCGGATTCCCGCAAAGTCGCCGGATAGCTCGTCGCCGAGCTCAGCCGGCGGGGGCGATTCCCTCTGATGTCCGTCGGATTGAGATCGGACGGCTAGAGTGGTTCGTTATATCCGGGCTCTGTAGACTGGTAGCCGTTGCTTGCCATGTTCCCGGAACAGGGGACAGTGAAGGAGTGGAAAATCTCAGTTTGCCTCCCGACAATTTTATAAAATCTGCATTCCGTCTCTAATTAGTGATAATGATACGAAGTATTAAAATTAGGGTTGTCAATTAATGGCAGGCGGGGCGTGTGGGTACGGGACGCTGGTCGACGTGCGGCCGCTGCGGGCGCGAGTGGGAGCGGTGAGCCCGGTGCTGTTCAAGGGCGGCGAGGGGTGCGGCGCCTGCTACAAGGTACGCTGCCTCGACGCCGCCATCTGCTCCAGCCGCCCCGTCACCGTCATCGTCACTGACGAGTGCCCCGGCGGTTACTGCGCCTCCGGCCGCACCCACTTCGACCTCAGCGGAGCCGCCTTCGGCCGCATGGCCGTCCTCGGCGAGGCCGCTCAGCTCCGCAACCGCGGCGAGATCTCTGTCATCTTCCGAAGGTAATCATCGTGCACATTTCACAAATTACATCCTCATCTATGCTAAAAGTTTCCCTCTTCATGAAGAACGCTATCAAAAGTAAACAATCCTTTGGTTTGATTCTCAATTAGAACAAATATTTAACTGGAAAGAGTTGATTTTTTTACAGGACTCCGTGCAAGTATCCTGGCAAGAACATTGCCTTCCATGTAAATGAAGGTTCCACAAACTATTGGCTATCTCTTCTTGTGGAGTTTGAGGATGATGATGGAGATATTGGATCCATGCACATTAAACAAGTAAACTTCCTCTTCTCGAATAAATCTCACTTCTCAATGCTGCAGATTGCCTACTAGTTTTTTACTTCTTTTTGTGTGCAAATCAGTTTCTTTTCTTCGATACGAAGAGAATAGGTACTGTCAGCTTTGATTTGTCTTAAAAACCTAACTTTGTTCTTAGTGATTCATCAATGAGACTATTCTGCAAATCTATGAGACACTGTCCAATAAAGAATTATTTCCTTTTGTAATTATCATATTTCTGTCCATATCAGAGTTCTTCATGTTGCTTTAACAAATTAAACATTTGGTATTTTACTGATGGATTTAGTCTAATGTGCTCTTGTTACTACCTAATATTAATTAAAGTTCTCTCGTTTACTAGCTACCAAATCCTAGAACCTTTTCAGGAAGATTAGTCCCTTCTTGTTTTCTTAAAGTAGATCTCTTTTACTTCAAAGTCTTTGTCAAAAACCAAACTGAAACGCCTAAACCCTTCATCATGCCTAAAATCTCGCAGGAAACTCCTGATATATGCGAAGAATATGGCATATCACTGTATTGATTGATTGACCATTTAATTCAAAAGTTTAAACTTTTAGTAAAGAACTCAGCTTGTAATATGGATTTTCAACGACTAACATATCTTGCAGGCAAATTCTGTGGAGTGGCAAGAGATGCAGCACGTGTGGGGAGCAAATTGGTGCATCACTGAGGGGCCTCTGCAGGGCCCCTTCTCAGTAAAGCTCACCACACTGACCACTCAAAAGAACCTCTCAGCAACAGATGTGATCCCAAGGAACTGGTCTCCTAAGGCCACCTACACTTCTCGTCTCAACTTCTGATGGATATTTCTTTACTGTATGAGTTGTTGGAGTAAGTTCCGAGTGTGTAAATGTTGTAGCCCTCTCCGAAGGGAAGAGTGAGCGCCGTATTTACTTTGTGTGCCCATTTAATTGTAGGATCCCAACGTGAAGAAATGGATGGGGTCCAAGAAATGAATGCTAAGTGTAATAAATTCTGACAACAGTTAAACTGGTCGGAGTAAGAGAAGACTCGGGCTATTCTCCATTGTTGACTATATAGATTGCCGCTGTGAATCCATCGACTTCACGAATTGGGATTACGTGCATGCTGTTTGATTCTTGCCTTGTGTTAGGCATGTGGGGAAAATAAGGAACTGATTGGTGCAGTTGATGTTGTTTTTTTGTTTTTCACAGGCACATGGTCTCTTTTCAAGGGAGGGAGGGAGGTGGTCTTCGTTCCCCATGGTGGTGATATGGGGACTACTTGTGCTTGATTTGACAATTCAATGGTGGTTTAGGCTCCGAAAATATTATAAGTGAAATTCATATACTGAAATCGGTGTTCCGTTTGAATTCTTATAGTTTGATTTTTAAAAACATAATATGAAAGGAATTTATAATGATAAAAAAAAAACATTGCTCTATGAAGCATTGTCGGACTGTGACTTCCTTAATGACCTCTCTTTGGACTAGTTTTACAGTTTCCTCTATAGTTTTACAATTTCCTCTCTTTGATGAAGTCTAGTTCTGAGACTTGGCTTAGGCAGGTCCTTGCCAATTGAAGTCCTACTTTGGTCCCAACACACCAAACAAAGAGATTTTAACACTGACCGCTGCTACCTTCTTAATGCCAAACTCAATCAAAAGTTAGATTTTTTTTTTCTTTTTTCTATTTATTTATTTATTTTTTAAAAAATGTAGTATATCGTCAGCCACCATGTAGTCCAGTGTCATGCATCCTTAAAGAAAAGAAAAAAACCATGCCAAACGATCAACTAGCAAGGCACTTAATGTCAATCAAACAAAAAATAGTGTCAAAATATACAAGTTAGTCGAATATACTTTGAAAATGTATGCACTGGCCATCGAATTGGGTTCAAACACCACTAGGCCAAGTTAGGTTCCTTACTATTTGACTTTGCAAGTATCTTTTTAGTTTCCCATGAATGGTGGAAAACAACAACTTAACACCAATTCAACCAATTATGATAAAAATTTATTAAAGAAATAATCAAATCGACCAATTCTATTGCTGACGAGTTTTATGGATTTGAGCAATCCCAGGCCCAGCCAATCCAACTTAAAAGCTTGAAGCGGCAGATCTTATTGTCAAAATATTGTTGGAAAGCTGAACGCTATCAAGTTCGACTCATATAACATCTACACGGTATTGAATGTGTAGTTTGACATGACTTACAAAAATGAGGGAGAAATGCAGAAAAGTGCTGAATTATGTTTCCATGAACTCCAACTTTCAACATGTGTGCAGATCTCTATCCGATCCTAAATTGATCTCTCTCGACGCTAAACATGAAGTAGAAACTGTTTGACATCATTCAGCAAACATGTAAAAGATTGGAAGGCTAATTTTTCTACAACGAAGGTAAGCAAAGCTAGAAATCAGCAGAGTAACATAAATGCAAGCTTTTTTAATAAAAAGGAAAAAAAATGGCTTCCTCATAACTTTCCATTTATCCTTGCAAATAGAGATGCAACCTCTTGATTTCTTATTATCAATAATGAAGTGTGAGCACCTAAAAAATAATAATAAAAAGGTGTCTCTTCTAATTTAAAATTAAACGCTACATTCATTTACATCTAGGTTATATAGATATGTTTAGCAGTTGGAAGAAAGAGCAATTTTACAGCATGAAGTTCTGATTCTACCATATTACTTAGGATACCTAGTATAACATTCACAAGATTACAGATTAGAGAACTGAGTATAGATAGGTCTCTATCATAAATATTCAGTTGATTATTTATGCATCCATCTAATTGGAGGAATTGTGATTAACTGTGGCCAAAATGTCACAAGGACCACAAAATAATACCAGTATAAGGCATATGTAGCTTGCTTGATTTTATCCATCCATCTAACTGGTAGAACTATAATTAACCGTGGTCAAATGTTACAAGGACCACACAGTTATGCCAGCATTAGGTCATATGGTAGGTTGAAGCAATGTAAAACTGCATTTCTGCTCAGCTCTTTTTTCTTCCTAATAGAATAAAAGATGATGATTATGTTGCTTTCAGAAGGCTACATTAGCATTTCTCAAGCCAAGGAGGATAAGGAATTAAAGTACCTTCTCAGGAAAGTATCTAAGTTCTATATTCATGAACACGCATCCATTTCGTAGCAGACCATTTATTTCCTTTAATAACAGGGCATCCACCTGCAACAAGTTCAATTAGTAGCTAAGAATGTTAATTTTTGTGCAAACAGATACGATGAGAATAATTATCTTAGTGGGTGTATGTGTATCACTAAAAAATAGAAAATATACCATGTAAACTAGATGGATCCAGGGAGGCATCTGGCTTCATACTCCAGAAGAGTAAAGCATCACCCATCTTTGGTTTAACAGAAAGGCCTTTCTTTGCACATTCTGATAACTCCAGTGAAGAACTTCCATTGAATTTTGCAGAAGGAAATACAGTTTCACCACCTTCCTCTACATCAGAACTTATCAAGAAAAATTGCAACATTGAGGTTAAGGTCACAAAAGATATTACTGGTTGAAAAAAAAAAGAGAGACCAGCCTCTTAAAGCAATATAGGGTGGTAATTACAGGTACATGAGAAGTGTAGCTATTCGCTGACCACCATTCTTAGTGTTGAATTCATCCATAAAGTAATCAAAGTGAGGTTCGTATTTCTGACCAACTTCATAATGGAGAACCTGAAGACCCTCTCCATGCTCTGAATTAAGGAAGAAACCAAATTTTAGCAGTCTAAAATCAACATCGAAAGAGTGACTGAAGAAAAACTGGTACTAGAATAGATGCATAATTCATCTTTGATAGGAGAATAGTGGCATGATTACTGACTATATTAGTAAGATACTTATATATACCAATATAGAGGAGGGTGCAAAGGTTGGCAAAATGAATCTGATGTAAACGTAACATTCTTCTATGTAAAGAAATTGAATGGAGGACCCAAAAAATGAAATACAGTTAAAATTGCAAATTTTAAAACCAAGCAATAAGAGAGTAAAGTTGAGTATGTTCCAGAAAAAGTGTGCATTTGGATATACTATGCAACCAGTAAATGCATGGATGAGAGCAGAGTCAAGGTGTAAGAAGATACCAAATTGAAATAAATAGTCAAGATAACTAATTATTTTTTAAATCTAATTATAATTCATACAATATGGACAAATTAAGAGGAGAAAAGGTCTGATATATGTTGGCATTGGCAGATAGCAACACAGAAAAATAATTTTGTATAAATCAGAATCTGACCCATTGGTCTGATATATGTTGGCATTTGCAGATAGCAACACAGAAAAATACTAATACCAACAGACATAATTCTTCAGTTCATATAACAAACTAAAAACACACCCATTGGTATGAAGGTAAAGTCTGCTATTCTTTTCTCAATTGTTTGGATGATTTTGTCTTGTCCTCTTCTAAGAAACATGCCAGCACTTGTCCGCACCCTGGTATGAAATTGTTACATTTTAAGATGATTAACTAGCAGACAGATAATAAAAGAGAGCCAATGAAATATAAACCTGCTGTCTTTACTCCGACCTGTCACACTATCTACAACTGTTGACTTCTGCATATGAGGCTTTGCTAATTCAATGAGGTACTCACACTCTTTCTGGGACTGATAAGCACATATAAGACAGCTATCATCACTTATAAAAGATATGAATAACATTACAAACCATGCAGAAAATATAACATGTGTAGGTGACCAGGCAGCACCTGAGAGAAAACAAATGTGGTCATAGGAACAAATAACAGGATGATAACAATTATAGAAACCAAATTTTCTCTTGAAGCCATGTTATCATATCTTCATGGTAGATGGAGCAATAAGTGTACACAGCAACTTTCTTATGTTACTCAAGCCAAATTGGTAGCAAAGTAGGCACAACAATGTAAAATGATGAGGGTTTGATGTTGCCATTTTAGATATGGACGTCACACAATGGAAAAATCAAAACAGAAGGGACAGAGAATGTCAAAACTGTCTTCAAGAAAGACCTTATTATAGATTGGGCATGCGATGGAAGATGTAGAATTTAGGACTTCAAAGTAATGTAAACTAGATGATTGAAGGACTTAAAAATAATGCAAACTTGATGATTAAAGGTCAGAGTGTAAAAAGGATTAGCTGGTGTCCTTAGTTATAGCCAACCTATAAGATAGACGACACAAGATCAAAGGTCAAAATAACTTTTAAGGCAACTGGAGAAGTTGAAGTTACCAGATGTGGGATTTGATTACACAAACATAGACAATAAGAACTAAATGAAGAAATTTTTTTCCCTAAAGATAATCCTTTGATGGTATAAATTGTCAGATATTTCCACCTTAGCAACTAAACTTGTGCTGACGGATTTCTTGCAGATAGGTTATCAATTTTGGTTGAGGAACGCTTTGATCAAACAGTTGAGCAAACAAGCATTGAGACTCTGAAAAGATGGCCGGAAGCACTCCAGCAGACCTTGAAATCGCCCGACTTACAAACATTGAAACTATGAAAAAAAAAACAACCAATATCTCATCTTCAAATACATTAGACGCACTCTTTAAATAGCTATCCTACTTCCCATAGTTGTTTTTCGTTAAAAAGCTTATTTCTCCACAAGGATTCACAGGCGAGTGCACTGTGACTCTTATGTGGAAATATTAGGCAAATTTTTGCAGAAGAGAAGCGATAGCTGGAGGGAGTTTCACCATTATTCAGATCCATAAATGAGGCTAATATATCCCAAAGAGTAAACTAGAGGATCAAGAAGAATAAGCCAATTTGAAAGAGAGGAAGCAGCATAAACGCATAAAAGAAGACAATGGGAACCAACCATAAAATTGTGATACACAAACGCCCTGGGTTCCCACGAGATCACCTCCGTCCACTGATCCTCTCCGTGCTCCAGCTCATTCTTCCTGCAAAACCCAGAAACACAATCACTAGCGTCGAAGCGGGGACCCATCGGATCCAAGGCCAAACGCCTGCAGATCCAATCGATCTGCCTATAGCAACACCATCATGAAACACGAACTCAACGTACACCTCCTGGACGGCTCTTCGAGGACGGTGCTTGGCGGGACCGTCGGAATCAACAGGGAGGGAGAAGATCCCGAGAGCGAGGAGCATGAGGAGGGCCACCGAGACAGCGAGTAGCGTCACCAGGATGATTGTGAAGGGGGAGGATCTCCGACCGGGAAGCAGTCGGGAGTGCCGCGGAGGCCTCGCCATTGTCGCCGTCGCCGTGCGCAGCTACGGCCCGTGAGAAATCGCAGAGCCAGAGAGACAACGAGGAAAAGCCGGTCAACGTGTACGATTTTCGCTTTGGCTTTCCGCAGAAATATTAAATTAAAAAAAAATATTTTTAGAATTATATTGGATTATATTTATTTTTAAGTAAAATTCGACTTGTGCAATTAGAAAACAAAAAAAATAAAAATATTTATAGCTTAATTCACCATCAACATCTACAATCCTATACATTTCGATTATACTACATACAACTCCAAGCTGGTTGCTACTTGTTTGCTAACTCTATCACAGAAACAAAGAGAAACAATAACAAATGGCTTTTCTTCTACATTCACAAAACTCTGCTCCCAAGAAGATAGACATCGAGCGAGTTCACTACTTGGCACACCGAGATACTGCAATTAATTACTTCCTCTCACGCCATGTGCTTGAATTCGATGTTGAAGAATGGACGTTGCCTCTCTTCTTAAAGGCTTATTTGTTGAGCTGAGATTGCCTGCTGCAAGTACCTGAAGGCTCTCTCGCAGCTCACAAAGCCCATGAACCAAAACTCGAAGTCATCCTCCGTCACGATCTGAACATACTTGTGGCTTGGCTTCCTTGCGTCTTCGCTTGGCTGTGCTACCTTTATACTTATCAATGGAATCAAAACCTGTAGCACAAGAGCATCGTTAAACAACCACTCGCATGCATGAATTGAAGCGTCGTGAGAAGTTTAGGAGTTTGATTACCTTGTATGGCACCTTCACCAAGTCTCCTTTAGGAGAAGTTAGCTTGAGCGAACGGTCGCTGCGGAATGCAATCTTCTCATTGGAGATGAAGAGCATCCCTGCGATAGGACCTGCCGTGGTGGATAAGTAGCACTGGAAGGCTTTCAGTAACTTCTCGCCTTCGCCCACGGCAAAAGCCCGTCGGAAGTCACTCTCGAGGCCACCGGCTTGGAGAATCCTTGTTCCCATGCTCAGCTTGCCCTTCATGGTTTCAGAGATCCTAGGGCCCAAGGTCACTGCATCCAAAGCATTGTAGACTAATTTATTCACAGTGTCATGCATACAACTAATTCCTTGCGTCTCCAAGATATGGTAGCATAATATACCATGCCCTCTCAGGCCTTGTGCTTTTTCTCCAGCCTTGCTTATCCAGTCAACGATTGAATCCTTTTCTGCAATTAGAAATGAAGGAAAAATATGAGTTAAACAGCACAGAAATACAGAGATAGAACTGAGATTGAACTACAGAACAATCATTACTTTGTTTGGAGTGGGAAGAATTGGATTTGAGGAACTGGTCAGCTGGCTCAGAATCGGAAGCATGAATTAGGCGGTCTTCGATTACAAGAAACCTAATTACTTGGTCATGGCTTAAGCTGTCCATTCTGGAAGAAGTCTGGTGTGGTGAGGTTTCTTTGCTGCTCTCTGGATCGCCCACTGCCACAACTAAGGCTGCCCCTTTTATAAGGTGGTGGTAGTAGTGGAAGTTGGAAAAGACGAGAATTATTGTGGGTTTCAGAATCAGCAATTTATCTTGTAGTTATCATTATCTCATCAAGATTAAAGGACTGTATCTTGTGGGTGGTCCAAACCTATTTTCTGCGAGGAACTTTCCACCGAAATCTGCCATCAGATACACTTGGATACTGTTTACCAAAGAATGACCTTGGATTCTGTATGAGTCATGCTTAACAACGCAAGTGCAAATCTAACACCATGGGAATGCTTCTTTTCTTTTCATGGTTTTAAAGGCTCTGTGTTACTCATTCGGTTGGCTTACGCAGCAATGAGTCAGAAACCTCTCGTTCTTAATCAGTCAGCAATCAAGTCATTAAATGAAACTTGAGGAAGAAGTGCGATCCATGGTGGAGGAGGAGTCAGCTTCCCGTCACACGCATAACTGAGTCAGCATGTCGTTGCACCATTAATGAGCAAGGGCAGGTAGGGGGCAGTTTCTTTCACACAGATAACTGTCTTTGTCCTGTACAATCTCATTTCTGGTGCCCCAACAGTTGAACATAGATGTCTTCCACCAATTTGAGTTTTGACTGAATGAATCTAATATTAAACTAAAATTCGGTTCTATTAGGAAAGACCTTCCATTTTATATTTGATCCGCTGAATACCAGTCAATCTGATTCAATTTTGAAAATACTGCTCGCGCTTCTGAGAAGCAGAGAATGGCCTCGTGGTACATTTTTTTTCTTTGCTACTTTTAGACCCTTGTTCCCCTTAGCGAAAGGAGAGGAAAAGCAAGGAGAAAGGAGGAAGTGAAGGGGGAGATTGAGGAGACAAGTCAAATCCAAATGTATGCCTTGCTCAGGGTCGCATTCGCGGTTGCATGACGTCTGCCCTTCTTTTGCCGTCGTTTCTCAACTAAGGCAACTCTATGGCAGACACAGAGACACTGAATTCTTCTCCCATTTCACGACTCCATGACGAACTTTCTGATGGTGCTCCAAGGAAGTAGGGGGAGAAAGCTTGCTCATGTAGGAGCTTGCAGGCCTCAAGTAGGGCTGTCGACGACATCCATTCTTCCTCTTTAATTTTGCAGCGGCAGCAAGCCTCCTGCATAGCAATTTCAGCTCGGTAAGGAAGATCAGGCGACATTGGCGACCAGAGTGTACTATCTTTCCCAATTCAGTGAGGGTACTTGGTGAACGGAGATTCTATCGCCTGTGGCGGATGAGGAGGTGGAAGGTGTTAGTTAATACCTCGGATAAGGCTAGTTTATGTAGTTTTTCGGCATTTTTATCTTCTCTATTTGTAGCTCTTCAGTCCCGAGCTTTGGCCCCGTGTTGGAGCCATTGACGACATAATTTCCTAAGTTTGGTATACCGTATACATGATTATCTCATAAGGGATACTGACAGAGTTTGAATTTAGTATAATTCTGAAATATCTATGAAAGTATTTTAAATATTAATTATAATTAAATAATAATAATAATAATAAATGCCTGCTTATTGCTTATGTAACCGTGAGAGGGGACATCTAGAAGCATTAGAATCTTTGGTAATTAATATTAAAATTCAACATTTATGTGAGATCAAATAGATGTGGATTCACAATTGAATATGAGGTGCGCAGATGTAAATTCATCTCAAGTTTTCCAGTGCTACGTACCTCTGTTCATCATGTGCTCGTTGCAGTTAGCTACTTGCTTCTTGAACACAATAGTAAAATTTCGATGGCACGAGCTTGGGAGGCCTAGAGTTCTTGTCCCACATGGCCGGAGCCATCTCTTGGGCGAAGCAAACAATGGCATCGCGTACATTTGGACAGCATGCAGGTGCAGCTCAGCTAGCTGCAGCGATGCTGTGAAGGGCAGCTCAATTCAAGATAAGAACACGCACCGGAAAAGCGGTTTTGGACGCTACCTTAGCTTCATCGACGTGCCGCGCCTCTGACTCATCTCCCTTCCACGCGTCGCTTCCCCTTCCCTGCTTTAACCTCCCCTCGCCTCACCGTCCATGATGAAGCAGAAGCCTCTTTCAGTACTGCAACAGCCGGCCAGAAGAGTAGCAGCGTTGATTCTTTGATCAAGAGAGCCGCAGTCATGCAGCCTCGCAGGTTCTCCTTAGGCCGCACCGAGGACGCCGTTCACCCAGACACCATGCGCGCCGCCATCTCCGAGTTCATCGCCACCGCACTCTTCGTCTTCGCCGCCGAGGGCTCCATTCTCTCCCTCGGTACTGAGCAAAAAATCACACCCCTCAAGCGGTTGGGTAGAGTAATAGGAAACTAACAATAGGTGTTGCAGGGAAGTTGTACAAGGACGCGAGCACCCCTGGCGGGCTGGTGGTGTCGGCCATCGCTCCCGCGCTTGCTCTGGCCGTGGCAGTGTCCGTCGCCTACAACGTGTCAGGAGGCCACGTAAACCCGGCCGTTACGCTCGGCGCTCTCGTCGGAGGCAGGATTTCCCTCATCCTAGCCGTGTTTTATTGGGTGGCCCAGCTCCTCGGAGCCATCGTCGCCGCTCTCCTCCTCCGCCTCGCAACCGGTGGCATGGTAATTTACAAGCAAATTCACCTCGTCCGCGATTTGATCTTGCAGTATGCTAATCAGACTAGCAATATGCAGAGGCCGGTGGGTTTTGCAGTGGCGTCCGGCGTCGGCGACTGGCACGCAGTGCTCCTGGAGATCGTGATGACCTTCGGGCTGGTGTACACCGTGTACGCAACGGCGATTGACCCCAAGAGGGGGGACCTCGGGACCATCGCGCCGTTGGCCATCGGGTTCATACTGGGAGCCAACATTCTGGCGGGCGGGCCATTCGACGGGGCAGCCATGAATCCGGCGAGGGCATTCGGACCGGCCCTGGTCGGGTGGAGGTGGAAGAGCCATTGGGTGTATTGGGTTGGCCCGTCCGTAGGGGCGGCGCTGGCAGGGCTGGTGTACGAATTCTTGGTGATCCCGGCGGAGGCGCCTCGCGCTCACCAACCTCTGGCTCCCGAGGACTACTAGCTCTTGCTCTGCTTTCGCTCTCGTTTGCGCTAGTGTTGTAGCGTAGATTGCAGGAACTTCGCACCTCAGTATTTGTGGTCTTGAGCTTGTCTTGTAAATAAGTGGCACCTGATCTATTAGTAGAGTGATCTTGCCGTCGGCTATCTTGATGTTCATGAAGCAGAATTTTTTTTAATATAAAAAAATCTATTAATTATCGATCTTTATTTTTATCTATATTTATTATTTAATTTTCCTTTTTCTTGAAAACAATACTTTACTCGTCCAACATTTTAGAAATGTTGTTAAACATTCCTTATTTTCTCAATATATTGTTTATTTGAACAAAATTAGAAGGAAAATAAATTAAACTTAACAGAATTTTCTATTTACTTGGAAGGAAACACAGAAATGGAATTAATGTAATTTCGTTCAATTTCTCCAATTTATTTTCCATCCCAGTTGGGCACTGGAAAATTTTAAATCCCTAATAAGTGATGTTACTTATTTCCCTTTTAGTTTCATCCAAATAAATAAAATAAGTGAAAATGAGGAGATTTATATGTTTTTTATGCTTGCTTTTTTTTAGTTTTCCCGTTGACTTTTCTCATTTCCCCAAGCAACACACTTGACCAGATAAAAGTCAATCTCGTTCCCCGCCTTGAATGGCCCCTTGGCATCAGGCTTGTCCCCGAGATCTCTCCCTCGCCCTCGTCTCTTTTGCTCTGATCGCGCACTCCTCCACCTTCGTCTGGAGCTTCAACCCAGTTCTCGTCGACCCATTGGTAACAATAATGATTCATCCCCTTCATCGTAATTCTTGTAGAATTCCAATGCTTAATTTCTACTTGCTTGAATGCATATGCCAAATAACAGGAGAGAAGATTCTCAATGTCGCCGACATGGGGAACCGGACGATGATCCTGAACACCTTTAACGCCGCCTGGGCAGAGCCTGGCTCGCTGCTCGACCTCTTCCTCGAGAGCTTCCGCGTTGGCCACGCTACGCCGGAGCTGTTTCGC
>JBAMHZ010454972.1:0-34872 GCA_037177395.1 Alpinia galanga | reverse complement strand
ACAAAAGAATCTGCATCTGAGCTTGCTGGATTATTACCTGGGTCAAGAGCATTGCATGGAGATGTAATGCAACAGCAACGTGAAGTATGTACTTTATGATAACTGATTACTTCATAATCTATATATTGTCTAAATGAACTTCATCCATTAATACCTGGGATTTGATATTATGCAGGTTATACTAACTGGATTTAGGTCAGGCAAGTTTTTGATTTTGGTTGCAACAAATGTTGCAGCACGTGGGCTTGACATCAATGATGTGCAGCTGATTATTCAGGTGCATTTTATATTCTGGAAGCAGTTAACCATTTTAAATAACAAATTCTACAACATTATTTGAATTAATTACATTTTCAGTGTGAGCCCCCACGCGATGTCGAAGCTTACATCCATCGGTCTGGGCGAACTGGAAGGGCTGGTATTTTTTTTCTGAAACATTCACCATGTAATTTTTATGTTCTTTTTTTTGTGACAAGTGCTAAGAGACATCTCTTTCAGGCAATACTGGTGTTGCAATTCTTCTTTATGAACCCAGATATAAGTTTAGTGTTTCCAGAATTGAAAAGGAATCAGGTGTTAAGTTTGAGTACATATCTGCACCTCAGCCTGCTGAGATTGCTGAATTAGTTGGATCTGAAGCAGCCAATGCTATTTCAAGTGTCTCCGACAGGTAAGCTGATGTTTCTTCCCTTTTTTTGGAAATTGTTTGAATTGGTAATATTCTAACTATGAAGTTGTTAATTTTGCAGTGTTATTCCAGTTTTTCGTTCACAAGCAGAAGAGCTCTTGAGCACTTCGGGACTATCGCCTGTAGATTTACTAGCAAAAGCACTTGCTAAGGCTGCTGTAAGTTGCACATTTGCTTTGAAGCAATACATTGTTGTATTTGTTGATCTTCTATTTTAATGTTGTCTCTATCACAGGGGTTTTTGGATATAAAAAAGAGGTCACTACTTTCATCTTTGGAGAACTACGTGACATTGATTCTTCAGACAGGAAACACTATCTATTCACCGTCGTGAGTGTTGTTTTTTTTCTTCTCTTTAATTTGGAGCTGTTGGATATTTAATAATTAGTTGAACAACCTTTGCTATCAGTACACATAAATTTCTTAATGCAGTTGCATAACTAACCTATTGATTCCATTGATTTTTCAGGTTTGTTTTCAGCGTCTTAGGGAGACATTTGCCTGAAGAGAAAATCCAAAATCTTGAAAACCTCTCTCTTACTGCGGATGGTTACGGTGCAGTGTTTGATGTGTCTGCTGATGATGTGGATACATTTCTTGAAGGTATAGATCTGAAATCTCAGCTTGACTTGTCATTGACTAGTTTTTACTGTTGGGCATGGAGAACACTGCTTTGAATTGCCTTTAACTTGAGTATCAAAATGAGTGTGGGGCTTTAACTTTCCATCCTCCGCTGCTTGTGCGAGCTAGAGGCGGGACATGATTTGGGGAGGTGAACGTGAAGTATTCCTTACTTTTTTTCCTGCAAATTTTTTTGTGTGTGTGTTATGCTCGTTTGTGGTAAGGAAGATAAGAAATTGTGGAGGAGACGAAAGAAGAGGTAGTGAAAATCATGTTGAGAAGGCCTAGCGTGTGGAAAGTTTGTCGTGGAGGTTTTTGCAAGTGAAACCTTGTCCCTGCCCTTAGTGCACTCTCAAGCTTATTTGCCATGCTTTTTGGTGGCAAAACTTATAGTTTCATAATGTTGAGAAGGCCTAGCCGTGCCTACTGCTAGGGACGGCTTTTATAAGTGAATTTGTTTCTTCATTTTGTACGCCATGTAAAGTAATCAAGCTACAACATTTCTCTACAATTTGCTCCTTTTCACAGTTCAAGACAAGACCAGCAGTTTTACGATTGAAGTGCTGGAAACGTTGCCTCCCCTGCAAGACAGACAAAACAGAGGCTTCAACTCAGGGCGCCGCGGTGGTTTCTCCGGCGGCAGAGGTGGTGGATTCTATGGCGGTAGGGGTGGTGGTAACAGATTCTCTGGTGGTAGAGGTGGCGACAGATTCTCCAGCGGAGGCAGTCGGGGAAGGGGTCGCGGCGGTGGAGGCTGGAACAATTTCATCCAGAGGAATTGAAGATAGATTGTTGTTCCAGCCAAAATCCATAGCTGGAATTTGATTTTTTTTTTAATTTTGTTTTCTTTTTATATTTTGGTGAGGAATTATTGAACCTTTTTTTTAGTATTTTGTTACTCCTACGGAGGTGTTTTCTAAATTGATCTTGAAATGTAATATTGCCTAACAATCTTCTATATTCTTATTTCATTATTCAAAATTATATCGAAATTGACTTTAATAATACTAATATACTTTTAAACGCGTGGACAACTTATTAAAATTGTGGAATTGGTCATATTAAAATAGTGAAAAATTAAAAGATACTTTTAAACTATATATTCTATATATGGTTTAGAGAAAAATGACAATAAATTGATTCAAATAATGGAAAATTTTCTAAATTTAGCCTTAAAAGGCTATTTTGAGAGAATGATACCGAGAATTTGTTTAAACTTTAAAATATCATTCTGCTTCTCAATAAATAATGGATAAGGATCAACTGCCCCTTCCTTCTGTGGTCCTCGGCTGCCATTCTCCCGTCAAATCATCGGAGTCGATCCCCGCAGTGCGAGAAGGAGATGGGGAAGGGCGGCGAAGGAAGCGGAGATGCCGGGAAGGCAAAAGAGAACATGGCGGCTTGGTTGGTCTCCGTCAACACTCTCAAGATCCAGCCTTTCCATCTCCCGCCACTCGGTTCGTCTTGAATAATCAGGGTTTTTTTTTTCTTTTCTTCTTCTTAAAATTCCTTTTGGTTCCGATTTGTCATTGGGTTGCGATTGCTGATCCAAGTTAATTTTCTTTAGGGCCTCATGATGTTCGTGTGAGGATGAAAGCCGTCGGCATTTGTGGCAGCGATGTTCACTATCTTAAGGTTAGGCTTCCCCTGTAACACTGTTGACCTTTTTCTAGTTCGACGGTGGAAGGATCAATCGAGTGATGCCTTTTCCCCTCATCTGCGTGCCGCAGACCCTGAGGTGCGCCCATTTCGTCGTTAGAGAACCGATGGTGATCGGGCATGAGTGTGCTGGGGTCGTAGAAGAGGTGGGAAGCGAAGTCAAATCCCTGGTTTCGGGTGATCGCGTGGCGTTAGAACCTGGCATCAGCTGCTGGCGGTGCAAATTCTGCAAAGGTGGCCGATACAACCTTTGCCCCGATATGAAATTCTTTGCTACCCCTCCTGTTCATGGATCCCTAGCTAACCAGGTGATCTTCTAGTTGAAATGATTTGATGAACATTGCAAATTAAGAGAAATCAATCCTCGATCATAATTTTGCCGCACTGCTTGCTGCTCATCCAAAAAAGGGAAAAGAATAGACAAATAAAGCAGTGATTCTATCTTCTTAACAACCTTTTGATTTGTTATTTCAGACTATAGGCATTAACCTTTCCATTACACTTGGTTTCGGTTTCCAGGTGGTTCATCCTGCAGATTTATGCTTTAAGCTTCCTGACAATGTGAGCTTGGAGGAAGGGGCAATGTGTGAGCCCCTAAGTGTCGGTGTCCATGCTTGCCGTCGTGCCAATGTAGGTCCGGAGACTACTGTGCTTATTATGGGCGCTGGCCCTATCGGGCTAGTCACAATGCTTGCGGCTCGTGCTTTTGGTGCTCCAAGGATTGTCATAGTGGATGTTGATGGATATCGGTTATCGGTTGCTAAATCTCTTGGAGCAGATGAGTTTGTGAAAGTTTTTACAAACACTCAGGTTTTTGCCTAACTCTTGGTATTCATAAGATGCAAAAAATTTTTGCATGCATTCGATATCTAATCGCCTATGCCACCATTCTAATTCAGCTATTATGCTTTTGATCGTTGGGATTTGCTAGTTGTTAGAGATTTATATAGATCCATATAAAAGCTGTTTGTATGACAATAACTGATAATGCACAATTCAATATCTGAATGATATTCTGTGACAGCCATATACAACAACAACACTTGAGCCTTATTCTACTAAGTAGGATACATAAAAGAAATTTGAGAAAGTTTAACTCTTGATTTCGTGTATGTTTGATCAACATACCAAAACTTGTAAGTTTCAGTGATAAAATTCTTGCTACAAAGGTAAGCATATCTAACAAGACTAGTGTTTGATAACATTGTTAAATATACTTGAAGAGCAAACATGATCAATCCGTTTCTTAGAGCGCTGCTGCTTTTTTTTCTTCTTCTCTTTAATACAATTCATCTACAGGATCTAGATGAGGATGTTATTCAGATACAGAAGGCGATGGGGAGGGATATCGATGTGAGCTTCGACTGTGCTGGGTTTAGCAAAACAATGTCGACTGCCTTGAATGCCACAAGGCCAGGTGGTAAAGTTTGCCTTGTGGGCATGGGCCACAATGAGATGACTGTCCCCCTTACTCCTGCTGCAGCAAGGTCTCTCTATCACATTGCTCAATAAGCTGAACTTCCACTCAATGACTGTTTATTTGTCCCTTCTTTACAGAGAGGTCGATGTCGTCGGCATCTTCCGCTACAAAGATACTTGGCCATTGTGCATTGAGTTCCTGAGGAGTGGAAAGATCGACGTCAAGCCTCTTATAACGCACAGATTCGGGTTCTCACAGGAGGAGGTGGTGGAAGCATTCGAAGTCAGTGCTCGCGGCGCGGAGATGCCATAAAAGTGATGTTCAACCTTTAGATGCTGAGGCATCATTATTCAGTATGTGTTGTTGGTCTGAAGAATTATCCTGAGATATTGTATCAGCCCTCTAGCTGCCAAGACAAGTTCATCCATGTTGTTATTATTATTAAGCTGGTTGAATAAAAAGGGTTGATATCGTAACAACAACAACAATAATAATCAAGTCGTGTGTCAATCGAAATCTCACATCTAATTCAGAATGAAACTGAAATCCAAGCTCAAACGAGATTTCACTAAACTATTTTGTTCTTAGTTGAATCTATTTCATTCAACACTTCCTGTTAGAACCTTCAAGATAAGCAAACAAGGACCAATTAAAATAAAAGGAGAGATTTTTTTTGGTATACAATTTTTAATGACATCTCAATTTGCTATTAGCATCGAAGAAGTGCTTCTCTTTTCTAAAAATCGAAGAGTTTGATGAAAAAACGGCAACATAGCAGTGGATACCGCAATATAGAACTTCCGTGATGGCTTAAAGCACTGCAAAGAATTTGATTTCTATCACGATAACAATTTGGGACAGGAAAGAAGAAAATCACGTCAACGACCCAAAAAACGTCAAATTTTATGTCACTTTGGACAAACGGCATCCATTCAAAAGCTCCTGTTTGTGATGGTACTTATTCTATCACAAACCAAAAAAACCATCATAATATTGATAAATGTTGCAAGGTTTGAAAATCATCACAAAAATCTATTGCAAAACACCTATCTATTTTTGAAAAAAAACAAAAAAAGGCGATGGCTGTGAGGAGGAAGAGAAGGACATGGAATACGTAACTAGGAACTGGTGATGCCGTCGTCGAAGAGGCCAAACAGCTCTGCTATGGTGTACACTCGCCGTAGGTTTGCCTCCGGGTTGACCACCACCGCAGAGTCGTTCTTGTATTCTAAATCTAAAACAATGGAGAAGAAAAACAGATCAAACTATAGAGTCCTTTGGATCTCGGAGATGAAGCAGGAGATGTGTTCCCCTTTTCGAATAGAGTAATTTCCAAATCGGATCGGTGATAATTCGAGATCGAACTAAAAATTATTTTGCATTCGAACAATGGAATTATTACAAAAACCACAATGTAGTATGAAATACAGAAAGGAGAAAGAAAAAAAAAACACATCGAACTATCGAATCGCAAGATCTCTCAGACGAATCAGGAGACTTCAAGGTAAATCCAAATCAGCGAAAAACCCAGATGGAACCAAAATTAAAACGCATCGAACTATCAAATAGCAAGATCTACAAATTGAATGGATAGATTTCAAGCCACATCCGAATCGCGGAAAAAAAACTAGATGGAACGAACTCACAGAGGGAATCGCTGACGTAGACGAGCTCCAGCCTCGCCCAGCGATGGTAGTACTCGAGCTCGTCGACTGCGGAAGGGAAAGACCTACCCGCTGGAAATGCCAACGCGGAACTCGAGGCCGGCGACCAAGTGAAAGAAGGGAGATCGAGAAGAGGAGGAGGGAGGAGATGGAGTCGGAGCCCTTCTTCGAAATTTGAAAATGCGAGGGAAGGGAAGTGGTTCGTAGTAATCGAGGCTTTTTAAACCGTCACTTTCATTCTTAGAAGTCCCCTGAAACGGACTTTTTAAACCGATGAAATTAGAATTCCATTTTTTTTTATATTTTTAATATATATATATAAAAAAAAGAGAAATAAGAGATTGTATTCTAATTATCAAAAATGGGAATTTTAAATTCCACTAAAAGTTCTTTTTTCAATGCTGTATTATTTGTAGAATCCATAGGGAAAAAGAAAAAAAAAACAGACAAACTCGCATATTCATTTTTCAACCTGAATGATGAAGACGTAAGAACTCGTATATGCATTTTCTCAGTTGTTTGTTTAATAGAATAGATCGATCAAAAAAACACAATAGGAAATGATCAATTCCTTACATGATCTACTGAATCAAGCCAAAGCTTACAGTAAAGACTCACGTTTACATCCAGAGATACACAGAATTGAATGATCTTTTTATTACAATAATACGTACACCAACCATAAGGATACTCATGCAGTCTCCATAATTCGATTTCCAAGTACATTGCAAATATTTTTCTCTAATAAAATTTTAAAAAAAATTAAGGTGTTGAATTTTTTTCTAATTTATTATAGAGAAAAGTTAACACCTTATCTTGTATAAATCACTTATTTTGACAAGTTACAAAATTGTAGCCGACAAGATATCCTACACAAAAATGCTTATATAGTTTTAAGATACAATTAAAAAGGAAAACAAAAATTCACTACTAAACTACCGTGACAAAATCTAAACCAGAAGGAAAAACAAAACTCTTATCTAAGTGATTCACAAATCCCAAATCTTTTCCCGCTGTGCTCAGCATTAAGGTACTTGGGTTGTATGCGGGATCGTCGTAGAGTTTGAGAATGTGCCATTAGCTTGCTTGGCTACTCAACTCGACTGTCAAATTTATGTTCATTGCTCCAAGTTCCAGTGCCAAATACCTGGAGACGTAAGGCATCGCCACAGTTTCCATTCCTTTGCCTGTTTTGCAAGCTTGGCATGTATAGCTCTGTCTCTTGAGAGCACTGGC
This sequence comes from Alpinia galanga, assembly GCA_037177395.1. Classification (NCBI taxonomy): domain Eukaryota; kingdom Viridiplantae; phylum Streptophyta; class Magnoliopsida; order Zingiberales; family Zingiberaceae; genus Alpinia; species Alpinia galanga. The sequence continues at coordinate 27,584 of JBAMHZ010454972.1, read as the reverse complement.
AGGTGCGAGAGTTTTCTTCTTCTGGGGTTGCATAGTAGTAGTGGCAGTGAGAAGACTGTGACACTTGGAGCAGACATGAGCTATGTGGTAGTCAGAGCAAGAGTGGAGCCTATCGTGTAAAAGGTAGGCAGCTCCATGGGCAAGAACTGCATCGCGTTCCATTTCTCCAAACCGAATACCTCCGCCTCGTTTCCTTCCTCCGATGGGTTGCCTGGTGATCTGATCCACAGCTCCCGTGGACCGCACCTGAATCATTAATACAATTTAATCGAGCTCGACAGAAAGATCACAAGCTATCACAATTCCTAAGGATTAGAAACCAAAGACGCAAACCATTACAAAATGACATAAGGCATGGGAATCGAAAAAGATAATAAAATATCTTTATCGATGCAGATTAAGTTTTTTTTTATAAAAATCAAATGCAGTTAGAGAATACGCTACAATTAAAGTTCAACAAAACAGATTAAGGAAAAGGAAAAACCTAATATCCAGCCTTAATAACAAAGAATTCCAAGAACAAGTGCTCTTGTTTGAAGATGCCCAAATATATCCCCTCCCAGCCCATATGTCAAAAAGTATATCTAGTTGATTAGTGGCACAGCTTGATGAACTGAAACTTTTCTCCTTTTAGAAAAGGGGGCGAATAGCTATTTAACATAAAGGATATTTGCCTTCTTTTAAGAAGAAAAAAAGAAGGAAAAGCAATTTCATTCCACAATTTCAATATACCAAGCTAATGCTATTTTTTTTTAAAAAAAAAAACCACTGAATCTAATGTTTGTCTTTAAAGAAAAATTAGCAAAATTTAATTTCGCCAATTATAGTCCATCAGGCTATTTCACCAAAAAATTGTCAGATTAATTTGGTAAAACATCCTGATATAATGTCAAGCTTTTTTGGTGCATTGAGCTATGAGTGGGCATCATTTGGGCATTTTCGTATAGGTTAGGTTGGAAATGGGGATTTTTCATGGTAAGGAGCCTTATGAGGTGTTCAGTCACTCATTCACAGGATCTTAATAAAAAGAAAGATGATTAACAGTAGAGCTCGGTGAAATTTCCACAGAAGCATTTGTCAGAAATCCACCATTTAGAGGATGTAAAAATGGGATTTTGTCCGGGTACCTAACTGATTGACTCAAATATTAGTATTTTTTTTTAATTATCTGCACTGTTCCACTTAATAATTTGCATACAGGGATAATTTACACAAGAAATAGGACTTGCTTATAATATTATTATACGTAAATAAGAGCCACGTAGTATTTTTTTTTCAAACCCAAATTTAGCAAATAAACAGGAAATGGAGAGATCACCTGAAATTTGTCAGACACCATGTGGCGGAGCCGCTGGTAATAAACAGGCCCAATAAAAATCTTAAAAGGCAACCTTGTTCCATAAACCCCACTGTACAGTACCTCTTCTCCATGGTAGTTGAAACCATAAGCAGTCAACATTTGACCTAGTTCATCGACCACTGAGCTAGATTTGCATTTCTTATCTTCATCTTCTTTGTTGCAATTTGCCCTGGAGAAAGGAGTTGCATCAACAAATTTTCCATGCAGGCTTCCTCCCTGAAAAGGTTAGTTAGCAAAGAAATGGAGAATTTGCTACCGCTAAGACTTGCTATAGGATAAAACAGATTCCAAAAAGGAGTTAGGAAACTGAAATGACTAGGTGCATTGATGACCAATTTTCTAATCAAAACCAGGTTTACTTAGACAGTACAATTCTACTGCAATAAGCAAAAGTGAAAAACAACAAAGAACTAAAGAGTGACCTTAGCTGCAACTGACTCCAAAAGCATTCCAATAGTCATTCGCGAAGGAAACGCATGAGAATTTATTATTAAATCTGGTTTAATCCCAGTAACTTCAGAAAATGGCATGTCCCATGAAGGCCATAGCTGGGAGCAAACGCCTTTCTGCCCATGCCGGCTGCTAAACTTATCGCCAATAATAGGATATCTGGTGTGTCGAGTACGAATGTTAACCTGAAAAGGTTAATTATTGCATTAAGCATCTTTACTCACCATTTGAAGCCTAAGCAAAAATTAACTAGCAGTGTGTGGATATAATGAATAATGGAAAAGGTTTTGTTCCGAAAGAATGTTAGTGTTTTTTATTACTGGTTTTCCATGTTCACTTGTATATTCATCCAAGAAATGTGGAAGAGATTGATTTTACAACTTGGTTTTAATTTTTCTCATAATTTGTAATAAACATCAAGAATGAAATTGAGATGGGATTGATTTACATCAATTAAGGATCTTGCAGGTTGCAATTCAGATTCCTAATTAACTTACAAAGACATTCACAATCTTAGTGATGACCACTGTGCATATTATTATCATTTATCAATATCACAGGCACACATAAAAATTTTGATGACCTAAATTTGTGATTGCAATGCCTCAAAAATTTTCAATTCCACAAAACAATCTGAAGATACATATTATGTTAGAAATAGTGAAATAACAAGATGAATCAAACCTTTTGCAGGTAGTTCTTTGCGCCAGTACCATCAACAGAAACATAGTCGATGATGGCGTCTTCTGAACCTTTCAAATAAGTTAATTTCGTTGTGCCTGTTAATGTATTGTATGTGCTATATAATGGCTCACCTGGATGTATTCTCTGCAAAAATGTGTTTGATGTTTTATTACTATAGCCAACAATCATAGATGTATTACTTAAGTGAAATAACCTGTCCAACGTAAGGTAGGCCATCCGAATCAATTGAAGACATCATGTTTCTATCAGTGCTTGTCCTAGCAAATATTTCTTGGATCCGGTCTGACTCATGCTTCTCTGCCAAGTCAATTAACTTTGTCTGCATGAATGGCGGTGAATTGTAAATGAAAAACATGCAGAAAGAAAAGTAAACATTCAAGGTCAAGCACAATCAATGATTAATAAAGCACAAGCCAATGATCATGCGTGCCTATGCAAGTCCACTCTCCCTAACACATGCACGAGGGCAGAATCTTTGGGAGCAAACTATTTTCATTGCAATACGAATCTTATAGGGCCTTCAGCATTTCCTCAATAGCAGTTGCAGGTAGCCAAGGCATCAGTTAAGGACAAAATAGATGGCAGAAGCTCTGCCAGAGGAGACTAGCTATTATACTAAGAATGATAAAGAAGACTAACAGTTATAGTAAGAAATAGAACTTTAAACTATAGCGATTACTTTTTGTGGATTTTTTATCGATAAAGAGGCCATAGACAGGTTTTTGTGTGTTTCATCCTAGACAATGGTTAAGACAGAGAATTTTTCCTTCCAGTTCTTTGCTTCTATTCCAACACCATGCTAGACTGATTCCAGATAAGATAATGAAGATATTTCTTTTCCTATTAGAAGGATCATTATGTGTTTGTTATTGAGAGTCAAGAAAATCTGTAGTCAAGGTATCTGAATGCATGCACAATGATCTCTGATGATAATCAAAAAGGGAAAGACCTGGAGATGGAGTGGAGATGGCATTATAGCATTAATGAGGGAAAAATAAAGATGGAGTGGAGATGGTATTATAGCATTAATGAGGGAAAAATAAAGCAATAAAATAAAAACCAACAAGGGAAGTTGCTCCGACTTACTAGTTGGCTGCCGCATAGGATTCTCAAAAGGCAGGTGTTGTTGGGTCCTCGACATCCCCTATTTGTTTTATCAAGTCCATTTCAGTGTTACAAGTCACAAAGTTTTTTCTTCCTCCACCAAATGTATGATTAAAAGCCCAAATGACACAAAGGCATAATAGGATGATTGATAATGATCAACAGTGGAAGGAAAAGGGAAGAACCATATGTGATGTTCGCCTCTACTTGCTTTGAGGAGTGGAAACAACAAAAGGATAAATTTGTAAATAAAGCCTTAGAAGTGATTGCAATGCAATTTGAGAGGATCAATTTTGAAGGAAATCAAGGTAAAATTCCCTCCAACTTTTCTTTCCCTACATTTTTTTTCCAACAACCCATGATTTATTTCATTCCTATCCATTCTTCTTGGTTGGGGGTGGGCATGGTTCAGAGTCAGACTAGGTATAAAAAAAACCCAAAAAACCAAACATGGCCCAATTTTTTTGAAAAAATGGAACCTTAAACTTTTGGGACAGTTCAGGTTCCATTTGGAGTTTCCAGTTTTGCAGGGATCTGGTTTCTTGGGGATTTGATGGATTTATTCAGGTTTTCTACTTTATGATTGCAAAATAATGTGGGTAAATACAATATGTTTTGAATTTCTTTACCACTTTATAAATAACAAATGTAGTATATAATAATATATTTTCATGAATTATGTAATAATAAATATCTAATCTGTTCAAGTGAGTTTTATAACAAGCCTAAAACATTTCAATCTCATCTATGAAGCTCCATCCGGAACCTGAAAAAAAAACTGAATTTTCAGGTCAGGTTAGTTAACTTTCCTGGTTCAGGTTGATTATTTCAATTCTTTCCTATCACTACTTCTCAATGGTACAAGGGCATCAAAAACACATAAAAAAAACTTAACAGATCATAATGATATGTACTTTAGTATATGCACAATCATTGCCAGAAAGAAAAATAGTAATTAGCATATATATAATACAACCATCAACAGGCATATCACAATGAACACAAATAACATTGGCTTCATCTATCTTCATCAAAACTAGAAAGAATGTTACAAAAGCATTAGCCAATTATTACAAAAACTAAAGAAAGCATTGTCCAATGTATTGAAAAATAATTTAATTATTTGAATATTATTACTAATGTTGTTTGTATAAAGCTCAATAGGTAAGATTCAGGTCGCCAACCCAAAATAGATAGGACAAACATAGACACAACAATGACATTAGTAAAGCACCATAACATAGTTATATGTGAACCATGAAAATACATGTATATGATAAGACACCTGGTAAATATGACCACGAAATAACCCACGGTCCACAGACGACTGGTTCAAGATCATGGCATCTTCCATGTCATAACTGCAAAAAGGGGGGAAGGAATAGCTAGAGCATTAGCTTACCGATAGCAAAATATCAACGTCATATTTAGTTTTAACTTTTAATGTACCCTGTGTAAGATAAAACTGCAACAATTGCATTTGTGCCCGTTGGGAACTCATCCATGAAGTATTTAGTATATGAAGCAGTCCGGACGATTGGAGATTGAGGAGTCTGTGAAGGATATTTTGGATGTGTAAATATAAATGACAGATTTGAATGCACAGATCAACGAATATATAATCTAATGGCTTACAGTTAAGAATAAAAACATTGTCTTGATGTCGTACTGCAAAATATCTTTTCATATATATTAGAAATTCGAAACCATAGACACATCAAGAAAGTTAGCTCATAAGAAAGGGTTGTAGCCAAACCAATAGATTTTTTTTCCTTTAGATATTCTCTACTATTTGGTTGCAAAAGGTGTCTACAAGATCAAATCCAACCACAATATGCCATAAAATCGAAGCTTCAATGAGAAAAACTACAGAAGAGAATCTAACAAGTAGAACTGAAATATTAGTAATCGACAATAATTAGAAAATGTTATATGGACAAACCTGAAGATGATATGTCTTCAAATCTCCACGATGTTGCAAGGTTTGGCCAGAAAACCCCATTGTTTGTTTGGCCATCTAATATGCAAAAAACATGAAATGAAGGGATAGCCCTAGTAGCATATTTATCAACAAACACAAATTTAACATGACATAAAACAAAGCTAACCTGGCACTGGTACATGTTTCGTGGGCTTTGATTGTGATCAGACCAGGGAGTGAGATTGGCAACTACACTAAGTATTCCTGTTGGGTGTATTTCTTCATGTGTCGCAGGACAGAATTCTCTTCTTCCACCATCTCCACCATCAGGGCATCTTATTTCCATAAATACCTATAGACAACATAAACATTTTGTTCAAAAGGCAGACATCTAAAACCAAAGGTCATTCTCAGGAATCTGCATAAGTAAATCATAGATCATATTCTTACCTGTTCAAATGGCCCGATAAGTTCGATATCATTGCCCCCATCATTGACAGGGGCAAGATTTCTAACAGGTCGAATAAATCTGGAAGGATTAGTAAATAGGTACAATCCAGGATATGCCCCACAAAAACTTAAAGGTATATATCCGATCTCTAAATCTTCAGGAATCTGCAGTTATCATGACCCAGGTATAATTGTTAGAAATTGAATGGAGATAAAAGAAAGAAATCCAAGAAGAAATACCCCTGATAAGGCAGAAACTTTCAGGCTCCGGATATGTAGAACTGCTTCCTCTATTCGACGAGAAGCTATAGAGCCTACAACACAACCATCCAAGAGAACATGAAGAACTTCAGGAGGGCCAGCACGCTCAACCTTCGGAAGCAATGGGGTCATTCCAATCGCAATTAAGACAGAGAGTATCGACATTCTTATCTTGAGAGTGTCTTTAGTTTTTCCTTCCGAATCATAGGAAGATGAAATACCTGAAGTAAGAGAGCAAAACATGCTAGATTATAAAATTTTAAAGAAACCTAATAATCAGGCAGCAACTTTAGGTGGATAATTTAACCGTGCAATACAAAAGATATTATAATCTGGGTTTTCCAATAACTGATTATGTTTAACTGCATTGATATTGAAACAGATACTGGAACAAACATAAAACAAAAGTAACTACAACATTTGACTGCTACTATTTTAATAAAATCTATTCTACAAGGAAACAAAGGTACTCATGTAGAGATAGGACTTTGCAAAATCTTGAAATGTACAAACCATGATTTACAATTGTATTTAAAGATTGTGAACTTACGACAGGAACAAGTCATATGGTTCAACAAGCCACAAGGCTCCCCATCAGGAGTATGGACAGGGCAAAGGAAGCCCCAAGACCTATAACATCAGTGAGAAATTAATGAACATCTAGCAAACTTGTAAGCCATTCAAAAAAGATAAAGTGAGATGACATACTCTGGCAGCAATTTTCGTACACTTGTAGTACGCATCTTTGCAAAAGCAGCACCTCTATGTACGGAACGAAAATGAGATAGATAACGTAAGAAATTGAGCCTCTCTGCCTGAATGGTCATCCCTTCTCTCTGCATAACCAAAACAAGTAAAAGATCTATTAGAACTTTGAAGAAATTCAAACAAAACTAGAAAATGATAACATTAATAAATTGCAGGAACACAAATTAATAATAAGACAATGCATGACCTTGCATTGATGGGAACTTCGTACATCGGCTGTCCTTTATACCTCTTTATAACTACATAAGTAATGATCTCGCTTTTCATTCAAAGATAAACCTAATAAAAGCTCCCCAAAAAAGATCCAAAGAAAAGAAAGGACTACTAGAAATCATTGACTTAATACCTTTTGCACAACATTGGACTATTATTGATATTCACCTTAGAAGATCAATGGGTCCGCAATAATGTAAATCAAGCAGCCTATTCATGATACAGCTCTTCTACTAAATGTGAATATTGCTTGAAGGGCATCCAATTAAAATGTGAATGCTAAAGAATAAGATCATTTCAAGGAAGCCAATTAATAAGGGCATGTTTCCTACCTTGGAAAAAAGACAGGAAAGAAACATGGTGAGGGGAAAGGGGTGGTAGGCCTCACTTTTCCTCTCAATCTCACATGGAGACTACAAGGAGAGCGAAACAAAACAATGTTTTGACCAAGAATATTTCCACACTAATTGTCCCTTCCCTCCATTTCCTGTGAAGGCTACAAGCAGAGAGAAACAACCGGGGAAAGAATTTCTCTCTTTCGACCACAATTATTTTGCAACTTGGTTAGGAAGACTCTGATTTTGTGTTAAAAAAAAAATCAAAATGATTATTTTGCATGAAAACTGATTCTTTTAGGTTTTTCTTATGTTTATATCAAATCAATCTTAACCAAATTAAACTTCTTCCCTCTCCTTTCCATCCAAGGTTTCTCTCACAGTTTATTTTCTCCATAAGAAATACACCCTTAGTGTTGAATTGTAGAAACAAATAAACTTAATGGTTTAGAGCTCAAAGAATCACAATAACACTTGCAAATAAACTTATACAGTTATATTTGGAATAAATTGAGTGACAATCTTAGTGTAAAAGATTGATATTAACAAAATAAGTTGCTTGAGGGGAGTAAAAAAGTAATCACCTGAGGCAAGTCTAGACCTGATTGCGTGTTCAATCTTCCAACTTTTATCATATTCTCTATGGCCCTCCCAATATTTGTAGAATTCTTGGCTACTATCTTCTTCACCTGCGTTACTGTTTATAGAATTACTAAAAGTTAGTCATAGCCTACCACTATGAAGAACTTAATATCAACAAGTACAAACATCATGATGAAATGTTGAGAGTTGGCATGTTGAAAACAAAGTACGAAGGGATAGTATGAATCAAATTAAAATGAGAAGTGCGCACTAAATGAATCTAGCTTAAAACCTCATGGGTGAGAATGTCTATCAACCGTGACAACTTCTAAGTCGAAATAGAGTTCACTTTTATTGTGATATATCATGGAGCAAAAGAAAAGGATCTTTGAAAGATAAATTGCTCAACCTAGCCTAGACTTGACACTTTCAGAACTTGATTTAGGTAGTATGATTTTTCTTGCTCAAATCATCTCAATAATCACTCAAATAAAAACCAAAACTGGCATCTTGATTTAGGTAGTTTGATTGATTCTTATTCTTAGTCAAGCTTGATGATCCATTTGGGATTAATTCCAACTACTATAGCAATGTTAATGGCTGACTAGCCACACAAACAAGAGAGACTTAAGACCTAGACAACAAACTGCATTCATTAACTTGTTATAAAAATTAGACCAGGTTCACGATTTTCAAATGTTTAGATGGGCTCCATTAACAGTGCAAAAATTTTGGGTGAGATTCAATAACTTACCTCTTAAAAAAAATAAACCGTTTCAATAGTTTGAATCTACAACAATATGTTATGGTCTAAGAAATTGAAAGATATTTTTACCAATTTTTATATCAAGGGTTCTTTCCTTCTTTGCTAGTTCATCAAGAAGCTGTTGTCTGGCCCTCTTCAACCACACTTGAAGTTTTTCCTACAAATAATGAAGATGAAGGACACTAAGTTCATCCACAATATATGCATGTTAAATGTCTAAGAAAAAAGAGAAGCGCACATTGATCGGACAAGTGAGTTTATCAAAACATCCAAAGATACATCGCATGAATAAAGGAAATGTTAATCCAAGTAGCAACAGAAGAGTTGGATGTTAATATTATTTCCACCAAGCTTTGATGTCTAACTCAAGAAATCAGGAAAATGCATAGTTCAAGCACAGTGTCCATTGGCAACAAGGCATTGAGGTGGAACAAAGATTATTCTCACCTGATCTTCCCACCTGCCAGGGACTTCACATCCACCTTGGGTTTTGTCGATGTCATCACAGTTAACTCAATCAATATCCCACCCATGGTTTATTCCAAACCCTCCACCCTACCTCATTCAAAATAAATTGTCATCTCCACATGCTCTCCATAACCTCATGGTTGGATCCAATTCAGTGTTGCTATTTTAACATTGTTCATTATCTCGATTTCCATTCCTTAGAAATATTGCCTACTTCAAGTGTCATATTAACAGTTAAGACATTAGTTCCCAACAAATACTTAGTTGGGACAAAAAAATTCTCTACCAATGTGATATTTAAGATCCTATGGTTAACCTCAAACAAGATCCAACTAAATTTATCTCACAAGAATTCATAAAACATGATCCTTTTCCAATTACCTAAATTTTTCAATCAGAATCATAAGTTAAAGGGATAGAGGAAGACCAAAGAAAAATTTAGTTAATATAAATCAACTATGATTAAATTGATTTAACTATAACTAATAACATAATTTTATACATAGCTCAGTGGAGGGATAAAATCCTGTATCATTGTAGCATCTACAGATATTGGTTTTCGCCATTTCAGCCATCATTGTATAACAATCTTGTGATTGGATCGATTATTTATCTGCTCAACAAACGAAAAATATCTGCAATTCTAACTTGCACAAACACTAAGTTTGGACCCTAAGAAACTAGAAAATTCAAACCCCTCATATAATACACAGCTGAAATATCTCCCGTGGCTATGAAGAAAGCAAGCTCAACTTGGGTTCTTCATTTTAAAAGTTGTGTGGTGACAGATAAGTCATGGATTGGCTAACTCATGCATACAAGGCAAAAAAACATAACAGAAACAAACCAAATCTTGTGTGGTGACCAAAAGAGAATATAACAACAAAATACTGAAATGTCTAAATACTCATTAATCAGGAATCATGAATGCATAAACAAAATACCTTAAGATAAATGGCTATCAAGTGTCCAGGCAACAGAACTTCCTGGTTTTGGAGTGTATCAGGATTATCAGGGGCAGCAGTTTGATCTACAAGTGCATAAAGTTTCTGCAGCATAAAACTGAAAGAGTAGAGGATTAAGCAGGATATTCAAGATAATCTTATGTACAAAAGACATAGATCAGTAAGACAATATATATATAGAAAGAGAAAGAGAAGGAGAGGGAGAGAGAAACTAATATGATTATATGAGATAACAAGAACTAACATTAGCAAATTGAACTTGTCATGATTGCTCCCAAGATGAATAAAGATATAGTCTTCAAGAACAGCTTCTGCAACCTACAGGACGTAACATTATAGGTGCCGATCAAATACACAGTGTTGGTAAGAAGAATTCTTTTTTCAATAAGGAAATGAAGTGTGCATATTCACGAATCATGTCTATGGAGTTTAACTTACAGTTCTAAAACTCTCAGTTTCAAATCCATCCATGACAGGTCTGAAGTACTCACCTACAGATTAAAGACACAGATTACTCCAATGAACAATCAACATCGACAAAAGCACCAAATATTAAGAAATACCAATATGCTTCAAGCACTGATGGCGAGTAAAAAGTGACAAATCTCTGACTTCATCAAGAATAATTTGAGCCCTTTCGCCAATAAGTTGAGTACCAACAGCACCTTTTTCTCTTTGGTATCTCTCATTATAATAACACGTCAAGCTCACAAAGATTTCATGATCATTTGTGTCAATAAGAGCCTGTAAAAACCATCTTACTTTAACTATGCAAATTAGTAAGCAAGAAAGAAAGAGAAACAGGGAGGGTGCACATCGCAAGGCATGCATTAAAAAGTTATTGAATAAACCAGGAGATATCCCGCAAACTTATACTGCATATCTTGGCAGATAAATAATACTTTTTATGTGACCCCAATCAGGGTGGGTTTACGTCAATTGACTTCACGATTTGCTCGTTGAACTAATAACTAACAGTCAAACAAATTTTTCTGTTGCGTAGGAAGAAGATTCTAAAAGAAACCAGGAGGGAAAAATAGCACAAGGACATGCAGTACAGTAGAGGGTCCTTGTAGTTTTTGGTGGATTTTTGAAACGCATGTTGGTAATAACCTTCTTAGAAGGAGTTTCTCTTCCAACTATGATATGCATTGACATTATTTTCATTTACAAACAAGTACAAAACTTATAATCAAATTGCCATATGGTATGGAATTGGATTAGATGAAGGATTATTTTTCTTTCTCAAGATATTATTTTTAATCACGAAAACAACTTTGCAAGATAAGACTGCGTATAATAGATCCTTCTCCGAGATCTGCATTGGCGGAAGCTTCATGCACTGAGCTGCCCTTTAAGATATTTTTTTTAACTCTTTTGATTGCAGAAGATGTTTCCAATATTTTAATCATGTCCCTATGAGTCACATAGATAATTTGGTCTATGTTCAACAATCAAAAGATTAAAATTTACTTTAGGCTTCACTTGATGACTACATGAACACATTAGGTTATACAGCAACTGAAAGTTTTAAGATGATTTTTCTAAATGAATATGAGTAACTTTTGATCAATTCCAGATTGTTTTTACTACAATCATATTTAAACTAAGGATCCACGTCGTAGGTCAATGTACATATCTCCACTGGATTTGCAATTTATCAGTGCACTATCTCGATATAAATCACAAACTCAATGGACATACTCCACACAGATATAGGATCTAAGCAGATCCAGACTAGAAACAGTGGCAAACCATTGTTAAACGACCCCACCCAAATGATACATTGCATGTTCTTTGATGACAACACTGAACTGGAGAATACAGATATTTACTACTACAATTGTATGTCAAATTACCAGACTATAAGCAAGGTATATGTAAATGAAGCACAACAACACTCAAGGTTTCTCAAGATTGAGAATAAAAAACTCCTAAAAACAACAATATCTCTTAAATGATTCACAGTGAGTGGACAAGCAGTCTTCATTCTATACTAAAACTAAGCAACTTAAAGCATACAAAAAAATTATAAAGTATTTCAAGTTTAGGATAACACACCTTCAAAATAATTCCAACTGGAAGCAAAAACTCTCTTCCTCTTATCCTAGAAGGTTGTATAATACATTACATTTCCAAAATCCAGAAGCTGAATGACTCGTGCAGAAAATTAAATATGTAATACTACCAGAATCCAAGTCTTGCACTTCCATTTTCAAGGTAGTATAACTTGAGAGTGACAGAAGTTTGGTCTTCTCGACAACATCTATAGGAAATAACAATTCTTTAGTGCATTAACAGTGGATATGGTGGGAAATGCTATAATTTTAAGACTAAACAAATCATTTTGATGCAGTCTTTTTCCAAAGTTAAAAAATAATAATAATAAAACTGAGAGTTTTACATTACAAACAGGCTACAATATCTTACGCTCCTATGCAACAAGCAAAGTTCATTTATGCAGTGATGGTTACTCAGACATCATTTTGTGGTGGGCTAGAAAATTCATTTATGCATTAGAGACCTATCAAGAGCAAATCAATAAATAAAAGTAAATGCACCAAATATTTCATAGTACTTCAAGTTCTCGAAAACATAAATTAGACTCAAATAGTCTAGTTGATGCATAGATAATCACGTTATGATATTACAAAGACAACTTTGGTCAACATATTTAGGTAACACATTTAATATCTTTATGCTAGGTAGCATTCTGATTGTGGATTGGGGCTTGAGTTTAACAAGATTAATTTAAGAGACGTGGAGGGGGAATTTTAGTCTACATTTGCCTTCATTTGCATGTTGTATGAAAGTTCTCCGAACCCCAGGAATCCAATTATGCCCCTGTAATCTCTTATATTTCATGAGTGTCAACAGAAGATCACAAGCCTCACAAAATATTATTTCCATTTTGGACATTCCAACCCTTGAGTTGCTTGGCATGTTATCTTATAGCTTACAATAACATTTCTGAAGTTTTCATGATAGCCATAGTGATTCAGGTCTAAGTATCATAGTTGCTATCACCTAAAAGCACAAAAAGCAAAACATATAGGTCCTGACTGAAAGTAAATCAAAGATACTTCAGAGCACCACAAAAAAGAAAAAACTTCCTTCGACATTCATCCACAAAAGAGTAGAACAAATGAAATCCCTTATAACCACTGCTTTGTCACTGTAGCCAGGTCCACGATTATTAAATGATTTGCGCACCATGCCTATTGGCTAAATCACACAAGTTACATTTACATCAGCAAGCTAAGGAAAACCTTCAAAAACAGAGAAATGAGAAAGGTAGGAGTTACAACAAGCATCTCACATAGTTACGCTTTTGTATAATTAAAAGTCGCGCAAGTCGCTCCATTCCAGTGCAAATGAAGTACCTAGGAAGGTATAAACAAATGTCAAGTCTTTAGTTTGTTTTAACAGAAGAAATTCAATCATGTTCAAATTTGATTCATCTCAACTCCAGATAGGATTCATATTTAATACAATTGATACGGAAACAAGGTTCCATCAATTTCATGGGTATTTTGTTTTATCAGAAGAAAAAAAATTAATCATGTTTAAATTAGATTGATTTCAGAGGTAGATTCAATATATGTCTAATTCAATCAGTAACAAAATATGGTTTATGAATACAACAGGTGATGATAGTAATTGCTTGTCTGTAGAAGCGAGACCACTAGGCCTCTGATAATTAGGTTTCCATTGGGAGATCAAGAGAATGCAAAAACCTAAGGGAGACAAAAAAGGGAAGGGAGAGAGAGAGAAGAGAGACTTGAGTTGTAATGTTCATTTATACACGACCAGTCAGTATAGGAGAAATTCAAAAGTCCAGCCCCTTATCTCTGTTCTTATTAAAGTTGTGTTCGCTTCATCTCCCAAAGATGCACAAACTACAGATTTTGCATTCTCCCTTCTACAAACTAACGTGAAATATAGTCTAATAGTCACTCGTTGTATCTGATTATATTACATAAAACTTTCTAGCTTTAATCATCAAATTAAGAGTGTTACATTGAAGTATCGCTTGCATATAGTTGTGTCATGGTATGTGAGCAATATAATGTTCAACATTTCCAGGAAGTTAAAAGATTAATTTCTCAACCAAAAAATTGTTATTATATGAACATCAGATAAATTTAATGAAATACAACAAGGGAATGTAGTTAGTGATCGAAATGTTCACATACCCACCCATTTCTGTTGCCTCCTCTTTGTGGAAAACTAGCTTTTGAGGGTCAGCACCTCTCAGGTGGCAGAGTTTTGACTGAAACCATTTAAAACATAGTTGAATGACAAGATGAAAAAAATTAATCAATCATTATATAGAACAAAACAAGCACTTAATAGACTGAAAAGAGACAAAAATGCAATTAGCCAAGGTATTCCTTAAATGTAGTACTCATTTTATTCATTATAACCATGGCCAGGAACATATATACACAATAGTTATGGTAACATCTTGAATACATATACATGCATACATTCCAATAGTTATTGAGATATGTCGAAAAATTTCATGAAGCAACTCAGCTTCTAACAGCGAGATTTCATAAATTATGCATAACTGTTTCTGCTTGATTTTTATAGTGCCTATAATTAAAAAATATCAATCTCTTAAAGTTTACTAAGGAAATTCCCATCAACCGAAGGTATCATATGGTCTTATGGTATAACCCATCAATAGCACATATCTGCAAAGATATTTTACAACCAAGATTATTATTTCATGAACGGTGAAGCCTATAAACATTGGAAAGCAGAACACAGCAGTTGATCGGAATAATTTAAAACAAGGCACCCCCTGAATGACTAACCATTGCAACCCACTACAACAAAATCCTTGCATTTTCCCTGTACTTGGAGAATGCAGCTAAATATCTACCTCTTAATCTTAGCTATGAAAAGCGCGCGACCGGCTACACCTAGGGGCGAGGTGCAGCCAAGCGCGCCATTTACGCCTGGTAGTGACCCAGGCGTAATACTTTAAAGAAGCACACTTAAGCGCGCGCCTCTTGAGAAGTTAAGGCACAGTTTTCCTTGTCTTATTAAAGTGACAAAAAATTTAAAGTCTAACTCATACCTTTATTACCCTTTAAATTAATTTGGTAACATGCAACACATTTTTCTTGCGTGACTCTTCCTCTCCCTTAGAAAAGGAACATCAACTTCCCTTGCAAATATATTTCAATTATTTTTCTTTGCGTGACTCTTCCTCTCCAATAAAAAATCTGCATCGACCTCTCCTCCTTTCTCAAACATGAATTCTTTTCTTGCCTGCAACATCAACATTGATCTTCTAGATTTGGCTACACTTTCTTGCTTTTCTCCTTTTGTTTTGTCATAATGGTTTTTTTTTTCCTCACGGATTTAAGTTTATAAGTTTTCTTATCGGTTTTGTTTTTTTTCTCTCACAATTTTTAATGTTTTTGTCTGATTCCTCACAAATTCAAATTGTAAATTAGTTTAGAATTTTCATCACTTATTTTGATTTTTCTTTATAAATCTCAATCAGTTGTGTACGATGTCTTTTTATTACAGATAAAATGTCACTTGATACTGAGTCATTGTTGTTTAATAGTTTATGGACTACAATTTTGTTTGTGAAATATTTTGGCAAAAATTCCCTATATATATATATTTGAATTATAAAAATTTTATACCCAAAACGTCTTACTTCGGTAAGGCATGCATCTTACCTTGCACTTAGCACCTTAGGCCCCACACACAACACCTATGCACTTTTAGGTGTCTCACACCTTAAATAATTATGCTCTTAATAATTTAACACCATGGGATTTTTTCAGTCTGCAGGATTCAAAGGTCTTAAAATCCATGTCTTATCAATGCAGTACTTGAATTTCCTCACATGTTTCTCAAACTAAACTAACAAATAAGACTTTTAGTGCCCAAGCAGAAAATGCAAATATGATCCAGAAATAACCAATTAGTAAGTTCTAGTTTGTGTTATGTTACCTGATATACTAGAAATTGTACCAACCCTCTTCTATCTAGGGTTGAAAACCTCAAAAACTTACTCTCTCAGAGGGGATGTATTATAATATTATATATGGTAACACAGAAAATTAACAAGGAAATATAAAACAGAAAATACAGAACAGTGAATCATCCACCTTCAGCATTATTGGCAGATGTCCGAAGTTGATAGATTCTCTAACAATGGCTCCATCATCATACTGAAAACACAATAACGCCTTGAAATCTCCTTTATAAGTTGTTCTGGCTTGCCTACACTGTTTTTTGTAAGATAGGTCAGAATCACTAGCAAAATAAATCAGTATACTAAAGATTTAATTTTTAAAAAAAGAACACAAACCTCATGGGGATACAAAGGTTCGTTTATCCGCCCCTCTTTCTTTGGAGGAAGCAACAGCGGACACTCTAAGGAAAGTATTCGAGTCGGTTAAGAAAAAGTAGATTACAAAACGATCGAGGAAGATAGGGAACGACTACAATGAAACAATAGAAACAAATAAAGTAAACCACTTAAAAGCCGTATAAAGGATATTTCTGAGCTTGACTCCAGTTTTACGGTCGACGATTTCTACTGCGCGTATTGCAGAAAATACTTTTTCAAGACCCTCATCGAGAAAGTAATCAAAGGACTCGACGTGCGGGCGGAAGAGGTCTCGCAGCGCCTCGTAGTCGGGCTTCGACTTCGATCTCATTATCAGCACCGGCGTGGCAGACTCAGCCACCAAATCAAACCTTTTCGAAGAAACAGAAGGAAGAACGGAACTGGCGCAGCAGCTTCAAGACGAGGATCGAAAAAGAGAAGGCGCAGGATCGAAAGGAGAAGGAGCAGGAGGCTGTCGGCGGATAGGAGGCGACAGGGGAATCGTGGGGAACGGTGGACGGGTTTTATCAAGGTTTAGTTTTCCGTTATTTTTTCCCTTAATTTCGCATCTATTTTTATTAGCGTTTCCTGATGAGTTAATAAAAAAAAATAATAAAAAAATAAATATATTATGCCGCGAGGAATAAATATAATACTCCATATAGAACAGGATTCATGCTTGAAATTATGTTATCGTTGCTCCTAAAAGCACGGTGTATTAGTAAAAATGGTAAGATATTTTATAAGAGAACATAATTTAATCTTTTATTGAGGTATAATTTGGCGATGAATTTTTAAAAAATCCATGGAAATGACTCTCTATACAGGATTTTATCTAGTAGATGGAGTACAATTTTGATATTGGACAGCCTTTCAAGGATGACGTGATTGCGAAGTCTAAGCTGATCCGTTAAAAAGCTGTGAGCGTTTTCCTAATTTACTTAGGTAGTTGATGAAGATCCGCTAGAGCTCCGATCTCTACCTACTCAGTTGTTGAAGGGCATTCCCAAAGGATCATGGGACAGGGCTGACCATCCTTAAAAATTAGTCGGACCAAAGATTTGAACACCTAGCTGCTTAAAAAAAATGAAAGTACATTATTGTTTTTTTGATAATTTATCGAAGAAAACTTCTAAAGTTTGATATTTTTTTAAATAAATATTATGATTTGAAAATTATTAAATAGCACATTTATTTTTTGTATTATTCTTTAATTAAAGTCTAAAATTTTATAGCGGTGTTTATTTTCAAAAATTAGCACCACGATAATAAGAATTAGATGATTTATCGATAAAAAATTATTTGGTGAATCAAGAGAAGTTAAAATTATAGATTCTTGATATACAGAGTGAAAAATGGAAATATATAAAAAGGTTATATGGGGAGCAAATTTTATTTTGAGCTTGTTACGTAAAGTTATGAATAAAATTAAATTTTAAAATCGGACTATGCAAGGCTAGGAAAACTTAGGGGATCAGAGTTTATGACACAGTTGCATATAATAACATTTAAAAAATATACGAGACTTAAATTGAGTTCAATAAGAACTGACTAAGGTTATTAATAAATTTTGGTCGAAACTCGTCGATGAATTTAGAGGAGTTGAAATTATGAATCATTGATGTGAAGCGAAAGAGGAATACATATAGAAAGTTTATGTAGTGAGCAAACTTGATTTTAAATTTTCTACATACACGTAGTTATGAATGTGTGTCAATTAGCACATATGTTGAATTTTAAAACTAGGTTGTTCAAGACTAAGAAAACCTTGAAGATAAGAGTTTAGAAAATAATTGCACACATGGTCACTTCGAAAACCTATGAGGCTTGGATTTTATTCAAAAATAATTTGGTATAACCATCAATGGATTTTAGTCGAAACTCATTGATGAATTTAGATGAGTTAAAAATAAAAATTCTCAATATGGACCGGAAGAGAAAGACATGTAGGAAGAATTATGTATTGAGAAAACTTGATTTTGAGTCTTCTATCCGTAGTTATGATGCCTGTCAATTGGGATGAAGGTTAAATTTTGAAATCAAATTGTGCATAGCTAGAAAAACTGTGATAATGATATTTTAGGGCACAGTTAAATTCAGGATCATTAAAAAAAAAACATAATGACTTGAATTGAATTAAATTAAAAATGACTACTCATCAATGAATTTTGATCGAAATTCATCAATGTATCTATGAGTTTTAAGAACGTGAACAATCCTACTTCTTAGCATTTTACAGTATTCAAAAGTTTAAAATCACAGCAACACTTATTATGATATTGATTTTTTACCACTACAGTGCTTCGGTATCACTGTTATGTTGATTTTAGAAAATCACTTTAGCGTTGAGCATCAAACAATTTTAAAATTTAGTGGAAAAGCAATATAGAAAATAAGTGTCTTTTTGAAAATTCTTAAACTATAGTACATCTTTTAAAAAAATATCAAATTTTGAGTATGTCCTATGACAAATTGTTGAACCGCTAAATTTTTTTAATAAAATTGAACCGTTCAACCAGATAATCAGTTAAAAATAAAAAAAAAATATTTTTTCAACCTGAATGGCTGATGAACAATATTAATCAATTGAAACATAATAATCAAGTTGGACAGTCAACTAAAAAATATTTTATACTGTTAGTTGATTGATTAAAAATATTAATCTACTAATATCAACTAATCGAATTAAATAGTTTACTAAAAACATATTCTATGCTCTTTATCATCCTCAATTAGTCAGACTGATTCTAATAATGTTAAACTGATTTTTTTAACACAAAAACCAAACTAAATTTCTAAAAAATCATTATTTTTTAAAATAAAAATTAAATTTCTGAACTTTCAGTTTAATTAAATATTTGCATAGCCCTATTCATCGGTAGACATGTATCAAGAAGTTTACATTCTGATTAGTATTCAACATACCAATTGTACCCTAATCATTATTCCATCTCAATCTTTCTTAACTATTCATTTCATCAATCTCAAAAATACTTGTTCTAATATGTTTTGAAAACATTAATTATTCACTAAACCAAACTAAAGAATACATATTCGTATTCTAGTCCTCCTATGTTCCATTTATAAGAATAACTATGAGACTAACCAATTGCATCCGTAGAACCAAACATATTACCAATCGAAAGATTGAGAGTCTACCAAATTATCTTTGTGTTGTAATCCACAAGCAGCATTTAAGTTGGAGAAGAATGAAAAGTAAGTGAGCATTGTTCTAAGAGGCCTTAAAAACAACAAAGGAAAGAAGTTGCCACATCTAGGCACTCTGTGTTTCAAAAGCTCTTCTTACACGTCTAGCAAAGTGAGCAAAGTACTAGTTAGACCATCAAAACTAAACAATCTAATTTGTCGCCCCAGCTTGATCAGCATCTTCGTTGCATCCATCAGTTGGATCAACATAATTGTCATGAAGCTTCTCACTAATTTCTCGTGCAACCTGTACATAAGGTATGCAGACTATAATTAACAGGATACTTCATGGAAAGATGTACGTAGAAGATGTACAAAGTGTGCATTCTACTCACCACTCTTATCTTTTCCTCCTCATCAGATATGCAAGGTAATATGGCTCCTAGAATTTCTGCATAGCAAGGCACAAGCTTCTCCCATCAAGTTTCACAAACTCATTTATCTGAAGAGAATGATATTGGTAGTTTTAGCTAATCAATTATACTAAATTATAGTGAGGCTATAAAGAAAACGGGCCTTCATTTCATATATGCTTCACTAGAAGATTTTAGAGAAAACACCAGTATGTATGCCAAAAAATGTAGAACCGTCACATTAGCAGTCCCTCCCCGCTGCCCCTACGTATGGAGGGGAATAAATCAGGATCCCAGATGGCCAGTGCAGAAATGTGGAGTCATCAGTAACCTGACGATGAAATCCAGTAATCGATCCCTTACCCTTTCAAGTCTTAACACGACTGTGCTGACCATCTAGATTAACTCTGGGGGCTACCAGCATGTATGCCAACGATCCATAAGGATGAGACATTTGTCGTAATTAAATTCCAAACATTTAGGTAAAGCAAATCTGTTGAACGAATTTTGTTTGTTTGCAGGCGACGAGAAGGCAGTGGTTTCCAACTCTCGAGTTTGTACATTATGCAGAGAATGTGTCCGTGGGGTAAGTGAAAAAAGAACAGCTTGTGAAGCTGGAACGTGCCAAATATCACTTGTATCTATTGACAAAAGGAATTCAGTACTCCGAAGCTTATGCATCATCGATGAGAGTCGATGCCAGTGTCAGAATAGAAGAATTATTTAGGAAAAAAAAAAGAAAGCTGAAATTGTCAAGCTCACTGAGGACGGGACGAGATTGAATTTGATATGATCAGTATTGATTTTTCAGGATGGCTGAGGTATAAAGAAAGCTTGTTCTCAATATCATTGACAGTAATCTGTATCTTTTTTTTTTTACATTTAATATTTCTATAACATTTAGTTTTTTTCAACTTGTTTTTATAACAATTTAGATATGCAAACATGGCTCGAGATCAATCAAGTCGACTAGTCGAAGATCCATGTTTTAATGATGAAGTACCCTCAGATAAGATCACTTGTGAAGTGGACTCCATAAAATTCATATCGAACAAATGATGCTAGTGTAACCTTCAACTCCATCGAGTACAAAGAGTACTATTAAGAAGGCACTTTTGATTCCCCTACACATACCTCACATCCCCATTCTACTATCAAAACTGTAATCACACAAAACTTCACTTAAAATAGGGCACACGTACATATATTTATAAGCTTGACTAGGCCAAATAACCAAACAAAGATTCCCACTTTTCAGCACCAAGACACTCTGAGACAACCCTAGTTAGAGCCACAGCATCCTTTAGTAGTCCACAGCAAGCTGATATGCTAATTTAAGTAGTTCAACTTTGATTCGATTCTTCATGGAGAATTTTGGCTGCAATGGCCACCAAAGACACAATCCTTGGCACCAGGAAGAGCTGATGCCCATCTTAAAGTTCACCCTCTTGTCTTAGCTCTCTTCATGACAAGGCTATCGTGGAAAGGAGAGACTGACCCCGATGTGTGAGAGCCTTCGTCACGGAGGGTGCCGTTCAGTATGGCAAGTTCTCTGAGCTGCTGCTTCTTAAGGAAGTCCACTGATTCATCCTGTGAAACAATTGATGGGAGCTTTGTCAAAGGAATATGGTAATTAAATCCTTTAAGAGATTTATTGTACTTTATTTGGAGTTAAGTTGGCATTAGAAATTGGATGTTGGCTGGCAAAAGCATACCACAGGTTTCAGCATCTCCTCAAGAGCTTCGCGAGCTTGCATTAAGCGGGCATCAACAATTTCAACCGGCAAGTCTGCTTCTACGAGAATGTGAAGGGGCTCATTGAGATGTTCGTAACCTGGTTTCCCTCGCACCATTTCCTCCTACAAATAAAAGCTGACTTCAGCTATTATATAGACACACAGAAATGCATTTGAATTTTCATAAAGTAAAGAGAACATGGGATATGATACAAACAGAACAGATGGCAGAGAATAGGAAAACTAGAATGAAGTATCAGCAACACTTGTTCTCATGAATATTGCATTCAGGTGTCCTTGGAATGAGCCAAGGAATCCAAACATGCCTCACCCAGTTCTACCGCAAGTAGTAGAAGGTCCCAAAAGCAACTGCATTCCTTCTATATTTTGTGAATTGAAATTCACTGATCTAGTTTCTAGATCTTCTCATAGGAACTTTTGTCCTAGTTTTGCACCTTATTATCAATATGCAGATACCACAGGCTAAGTGAAAGGCAAACAATCTACAAGGTAACAAACTGATGCAGAGGTAAGGGGTTAAAACACAAAGATTATATCTGCATCTACCTTGGGAGAAGTTAACAACAGAATCATAACAGGTTAGGTAGGGGAAAAACAACATTGGCCAAGATAAACTTAGCTGTCATCAAGGAAGCACTTGAGAAGTCAGTCTTGTATATTACTTATAAAGAGACAGTGTATCAAATGAGACAGGCACACAACTCAAGAACACCACTACATAGTAACATTAGTCTCCATGTCATACATTATAACATCTGACTACACGTAAAAGGCAATCCACCTGATTAACCTACATCTGCAACAAAGCAACAATATTGTTTGGATCGTCTTATAATGTGCATCTATTGGTTTTGTCTAAGAGGAGTTGAAATCACAGTGTCATGCAAGCAATTCTGCTGAATAAGTAATAGTTGAAAGGAACTTGTACCCGAGCAGGATCTTTAATACTGCCTCGCCCTCGTATTAGCACACGACAAGCAGTGAGAGCTTCAAGCCTCTTAAGAGAGTTTCCTCTCGGACCAAGGAGTCGACCCACAAAATTGTACTATAAAATCAAGGAAATAAATATTACTTCTTCGAAAGAATGCCTTCATAAAACAAAAAGTGGAAAGCTAAATTATGCCTCTTACATTGGGGAACTGATCCACAGGAATATCCACTCTAATTGTTTTCTTAACAACAAGACCAGAAGAGTTGCCCTGTGGCCCAACCCAACCGCTCCTAGTTGAAGGCTGTAATGTTCCCAATCTCTGCAGAACAATTAAAAACCATCGGAGATAAATAAGAATATCAACAGAAACTCATTCTAGGAACACAACAGCAGCAATGGATTTTCTAAACAATGAGCAAAAATCTAAAACTGAAAGAAAAACACTATTGCAGTATATGCTCCTATGCAACAAATTAAAGATCAAGATCCAAGGTTATTTATATGATATGTTTAAGCAAAAATGCTTAGACACCTGAGTCATTTATGACTTGCATGATCAAGGAACTGATTTGTCAATGCAGTTGAGACAAACATCATAATCATTGAAGCCAACATTCTCTAGATTATTTAGTTGTTCTGCATGTGAGGTTACCTAGCACATGTATCAGACGAAAAAAAATGTAAATTTTAAGAAGCAGAGGTTCTAAAGCAGCATAGCATTGCTAGTTGAAACTTGGAAGCTGTTCAAGATGACAAGGTTAGAACTTAAATGGATTTGTACAACTACGTTAGTAAGCAAGGAAGCTGCAAGGAAGTAGACACCACATCTAATGTTACGTCAATCATAAAGGCACGAGAACGATGCACTAAACAGAAAATCAATCTGTTAGTTTTACCTAGTCCAAGAATATGCAGGATAAAATTTACTCAGCAGTATACTACATAAAAAGGAAGTCATGTTAATGGTTAGTATCCGTACTTCAGATTGAAATGCTGATGCCCAGCTATTCATGTCAGCAACACCTCCATTTAGAAATAATCCTCCAGTGATCAGTGGGCTACCGTGTTCAAAACCAGATTGATCTAAAAGAGATGCATTCTCCAACAGTTTGGTTACACGCAAAATTTCTGCTCCACATTCAATTTCAAGCACAAGAACTACCAGTTAGCTTTGTTAATTGAATTAGTTAGCAGTAAATGGACAGTCATGGGTTAATGATTAGATAATTAGAACCATGCTCAATGAATAAACTGGTAACAGACTAGAAATATTAAGAAAATAATTGGCTTATTCTACTCCTACAAAGTAACCAATTGAAATAATATATCTGCAAAAGATACAGAGAATCACTGAAAGGCTGTTGTTACTGCCAAGATAATCATCAACCAAGCAAATAGTTAAAGGACTAGAGAGTTAAAATACAACTGATGGAAAATAATATAGTCATTCTCTTTTGAACCAATATTTGGTTGCGTTCAGCTTGATAAAAGAACTTTTCCCTGTTGAACAGGTTAAAAAAAAGTAGTAAATCACGACTTCATTGTCCTCAGACTAGTGATATTCGTTAACCCAATATCAAGGCAACACATATTTGGCATTAAAAAGAAACTCACACTTCTCATTTTGTGAGTGCATTCATAGTAGTTACTTCTCTCCTCTTTTTTTTTTCACCCACAGGAACTTGTTTCTATCAATGGGAATTCATTATTTGACATGTTTCTCTTAATTGAAGATCAAGTGTTCACTTAATAGAGATTGCATTTCAACAACCAATCATTATATGCACCACATTCATGTTTGGTTAGCAAAGTGATCCAAATAATTTAAATAGTGTAGTACATATTCATGTCAATATGATTCTGGAATAAATAGGCAGAAATTTCTTAATTTTCAATATCAAGCTTCTGACAAGTAGACATCAGCTATCCAATAGCTCACTGCTTATATCTCACGTACATTACCATTTCATGGAGGCCAATTGCAAAGCTCGAGCACAAAATCTGGTTTCATTAAAAGATTAGAAAACTAACCCTGGTTAAGCAAGTGGAAACTGTGAGGCAGCACTGGCACAAACGGATTTAGTTTCTGACGCTCCGCAAGCAATTCCGCCAGGTACCTGGCAAGTAATGCATAGCTCATTACTTTCACAGGATATTTGTCAAATAACTAACATCCTCAAGTAATTGAAAGAAGAAGATTGCAAATTGCCATCAGATACAGAAAACAAGTTCACTAGGAGTGGGATCAATGTAGATCCAGATGCAACAGATCTTCCAAAAGAGTATGTTTTAAGAAAAGTAAAGAGATAAACCCCCACCCAAGTTGGGAAGGCAGACTACTAATCCAATACCTTGGCTGCAACTTCCAAGGCCCTTATCAACAGCTAGTAAGCATCCTCTTCCCTTAAGTGTTTAGTGATTAACCTCTAAAACTACAGTATGCATGGATTGCCAAAAAAAAAAGAAGACTTGCAGTCTTGCACCAACTGCGCATCATTTATAAACTCATTACAATGTAATAGAATATGAACCAGTTCGTCTCGATCGAAGCAAGATCTAGATCTTAAAATAAAATACAAATGATCTAGTAAAACGAAGATACACTAGTAGAAATTACTAACTCCATCAAGCAATTCCTAGATAAAACAAAGTCGAAACTCAACAGCTAACCATAAAGTTTTAAAGCACAAGGCAACGAGGTTGGGAAAATCGCCGAGTACGCGCTCCTTGATTCATCAACAGACACGGATAGTAATAACCTAAAGAAAGTAAAGCCAAAAAAAAATAATCCAAAACTCGTTTTTTCCCCTACTTTCCAACAACATGGATGGTCTCGGAAGAGCGAAATCTTACTTCTCCTGCTCGCCGATGGCGCCGCCAGGCGTGCGCATGCCGGAGATGTGGGGCGAATAGGGGACCGTGGAGGGGGAGGGCGAATAGGCCATGTATCTGCCGGAATCCATCGGTCCGTCGAGATCGGCTCCGGATTCCTGCAGAGCGCGGCGATCGGGCGGTGTATTGCGGAAGGATCTTGATCCCCCGACAGCAGAGTGACCTCAATTTCGCAGCGGCGCCGTGCGGAAGAAGAAGGCGAGAGGAGGCGGCGACGAATGAGAGAGAGAGAGAAAGAGAGGACGCGAAAGGGCGAGGAGGGGTTGGGTTTTATTTATCTGGCAGGGGTAACTGGAAAACAGTAAAACACCGTTCACTGCATGCCACTGTAGGAATAACCAACTAATTGAAAATATACATTTCTTTTTTCTTTTTTTTTAAGTGCCAAATAAAGTAAATTGGTTCTTTGTTTTTCATTTTTTATGTGTGTAAAAATATTTTCTTATAAAGAAAAAAAAATGAATTTTTGTGTTTTGCTAAACAAAGGGACTCTTTTCCATGTAAATCTAAAGATTTAGAAAAGTAAATAAGAAAACTTACCGCCGGTGAAAAATGAGAATATAAAAAAAATATAAAATTGTCATATTAGCGGCCCCCTCAGTTGCCCCTGTCGAGGAGGAGGATAAATCAGGAACTCAGGTGTGACAAATGCAAAGGAGAGTAAATCAGGAACTCAGGTATGATAAAAATGAATTTTTGTGTTTTGCTAAGCAAAGGGGCTCTTTTCCATAGAAATCTAAAGATTTAGGAAAGTAAATAAGAAAACTTATCGCTGATGAAAAATAAGAATACAAAAAAAATATGGAACCGTCGTATTAGCGGCCTCCCTCAGCTGTCCCTACTGAGGAGGAGGGTAAATCAGGAACTCAGATGTGATAAGTGCAAAGGAGAAGATCGGTCGATGGTCCAGAGTTATGACCTTCCTAGGAATTGACCTTTGCCCATTTAAAAATTATTCATATGTACTTATCAACCGAGCCAACCTTGAGAGCTGAAAAACAGTGAAAAGAGGTGATCGATTAATTACAGAGAACAAGGAAACTTATAACCAATAAAATGATGGAAGCTTACCTCCTGGATAATGGTACAGTGGTAAATCGTTCAATTCATTTTTTAAGTTGTCTACAATTTAATTTCTAGCGGTAATGTATTTATAATTTGTTTTCCAAATAAGATGATAAATTATGGAGATCGAAAACTATTGTGGTTGCTCGTGTGAGTACTTCTTAATGTATTCTGATGATCGATGGAAACTGTAGGATTCTTGTTATCTCGAAAGTCCATGGGACAGGACCGACTATCTTCAGGATTAATCAGACCGAAGGTTTATATACTAGTGCTAGTAAATAAATAAAAAAAAAACGATGGAAGCGGCCCCTAGGGCTATGATGCAGCAGTAGAGCGTCCAACTTGGCTCTTAAGTACCCATGATTCGATGTCTAGCCACATTGTATTTGTAAGATTTTCCTTCGAATAGAGTGACAAATCAAGGACACTGTGGTTGTGAGTATTCAGAATACAATCAAAGTTTTACATTGGTAAGAAATGAAAAAGATCATGTGCTTACGAAAAGATATCTCAATTGGTATGAAACCTTTTGGGTAAAGTCTAAAAATAAAATCATAAGGGCTTAACCCCAAGTGGACAATATCATACCGTTATGGAGATATGTGAATTTTATTTGAACTAACAATTGGTATCAAAGTCATGATCCATGTTAAACCATGCACCT
>JBAMHZ010454869.1:0-20850 GCA_037177395.1 Alpinia galanga | reverse complement strand
GCATAATACCATGTAAAAATTCAAAAAAAAAAAAGGGAACAACTCTTTGTTCAATAATGATTAATGATAGAGATTACGAGATAACATTAAAGGAAATATAAATATAGTAGTATACTAAATGGAAATATATTATTGCGATTAGGAAAAATATGAAGGGTAGATTAAGAAATAATTGGAGAGAAATCAGAATGATATCAGTGGAAACTGATAGGAGATTATCATATAATCACTTCCTTTAACAAATTACACTCTTTACCTTTAGATTCCCCAAGAATGATTTGCTACATTCTTGATCTCTCCATTAGTCTCACTTGCTTAAGTCAATCTTTAACATCTGTGATGTTATAACTTTAGGAACATAGAGAATATTAAGAGGCACCTTCATTAGACTTGCATGGTTAAGTGAGGTGCCTGTTTGGGAATACTTATGCATCATAGGAGCCTCCACCTCATTGCCTTGGCATTTGGGCTTCCAATTGAACTTTAACATTTACAATGTATACATTCCTATCAATTGTTATCTCAATTTTCTCAAAAAAAAATACTTGTTTAGTTTCATACTGATGACAATCTTATCAAATTGTAATAATCTTCCAACAACTTATGATGTTCACCAACCTCGACAGATTTTCCACAGGTTCTGAACCTCAAACATGTCAAAACTAACCTTGTTGAAGTTATGTACCAATCAGGAATTAAAGACAATACTAGTTATATTTAATTTACAATGTTGCCAATAAATTTATATTTACTTTTGTTTTGTAATTTAATGATGTGATATTTCATGTTCCTTAAAAGCAATGTGCAAGAGTCAAGTATCGTTTTGTTCTCTGTCAGAGTTTTGGTTTATGGTTGAGCAATAAAACTTCGATATAGTGTTGTTCTAACTCTTTGCACACTTCAAAGAGGAACCAGATCAACTCTAATTAGGTTTAATTTTATATCTTGTTCTACTTAGCTTGTTTACCTCAAAAAAATCCTGTAAAGACAAGATACATCTCGGTTCCCTCACCCATATCGCCCAGTAAGGCATGATATTTAAACCTACATACATATATTAGTTCTGAAAATCATTTAAAGATACTTGCATTATCATTTATGGTCTGACTGTGAATCTTGACTTATATTTTATGTTTATTGTGAATAAATATATTTCTCTTTAAATTGCTTGTAAAAGGCAATTTGTTCCCTCCAAGATTGTCTGAAAGCTCATGTCTTAATGTTGCTCCTTTTGGGACCATCAATACAACCTCAGAGATTTTAAGTTGAACAGTTAGGGTGCTTAAGCTCCATGAGATGGAAGGATAAGATATGCACACATTTGTTTGCCTAATCGCTCTTTCCTCTTTATTGTCAGTCCTCTCCCATTTACTTCTTGTCTATGTTTGTAAATTAAATTGTCAATTTCTAGCATCTTATACTAGCCAACCAGAAGGCAGCCCAACTTTGCCAGACTGCTTGTAATACAAGAAAAACCCAAAAACATTCAACAGCACCTAATTGAGAAGGTTTGTTTGCTTGCCCAAATTTACCTGAGAATGCAATCCACTGTCTGTAAGATTAATTAACTGCAGGACACGTGCAGCAAGCTCTGCATCAATTAACTCCTGAGACTCTGTGCTGAAGGAGGGGAAAATTGAAGGTCATGAGTGAATTGCCTTGCAAAAAAAAAAGTTTTTATGTAAATCAACTCCAACCTACCTACAGCCAACAGACTGTCTAACTTTCAGAATAGCAGCAATAATATGAACTATCCACGTAATCTGTCCTTCAATGACAGAAAGTTCATCTACATCTCTGTGAGCTGGTAATCTTGCCCACTCCTTCATTTATCAAGCATCATGTTATTCATAGTATGAACGGAAAAGAACAAATTACATTTAGAACCCCAATAACTGGAACTAAAATTACCGAAGTTTTAAGATTTATCATACCGTATAGGCTTGCAGAATAGGTTCCATAATCTTGATAATGTAAACACTACTCTTTTCATACTACAACATACAAATATATTACAATCAAAATTCAAGAAAAGGCACTCAAATATTTTATATATATATATATATATATATAAAGACGTGAAAGTTAGATGATAAATCAAGGCAAAAGAATTTTATGCAGCATTGTACTCAGTGTCATGCACCAAATTCTGAATATAGTGTCGGAATGTGTCATAGTCAGACATTGTCTATTCATCTGGAGAGATAAATTGTCAAACAAAAACTTTACCTAGATTCCTACTGTCTTAGAGCATTTAATTGTCTACATGGTTGTGCATCATGAAATAGGTATACTTGTAAACTATAAAGATATATAAAATAAAATAATTTATGTTCTCGGTGAGATTCATCTATATAGTGAGGAGTGGAAATTCAAACATAGCATCAAATATAATGAGGAAATTTCAACAAAAACACTGGAAAATGCCAACCTGGAATCTGCAAAGGTAAGGAAAGCACTCGAGTTGGTCTTGAAGAAGTTCAACATTGTCCAATGGATTGTCTGAGAGATCATCCGTAAATCCATCCTGCAATTAATAATGTTTCGAGACCAAGGACCTTAACTTTTGTAACAGAAGCGATAAAAAAATAGCAATAGCTTACCTGAACAGAACTGAATCTAGAGCTGATAAAATCTTCTGTGATTTTAGGGACAGTTTCATCAAGCAAACTTGGTGTATCACCCTTCAAGTAAGGCACAGAAGTCACAAGTCTTGACCAAAGCCCCAGCAGATAATACACACTGTTGCTGGCCCACTGGCAAGTTGACATCATAAGAAAAGTTATTCGTCAGAATCAGAGAATAAGCACTTTGAGATAACAAAAATAATGTATATATTAGTACTCATAGATCACTGAGCAAGCTATATGTGTGGTACATAGAGCTGTATGGAATTGTATGCCAATATGCGCCAATAATAACGGTTGGACAAAGTGTAAAATGCAGATCAGTAAAACTTAGCGAACAGACCTGCCATGAGTGTAATGATTTTGCTGTAAATTCCGCTACCAAGCGAATCCAGTCAGTATAAATCTCCACGCTCAAAAGCTCTGACAGCTGCAGCATAAAATCAACAGATTAACAATCTAAGTTCCAAAAACACGCAGGCAATTTAAGTCTTGAATGAGAAAGTGCTCTGCTTAGGTGAAATCAGAAAAAAGAACCCAAAATCCTTGCATAACAAGGTCTAAATATAATCTATAGTACAAAAATACTGAAACTCTTGGACTATTGACTTTCAAACACAGGAAATTTTTGAAATATGCAACATCTGTTCACTAAAATTGTGACCTCAGTTTGCACAGTGACATTCATGTGAAATTAACTGCAAAAAGATACAGACAAATTCCAACGTGCAGAGAACAGAAGCAATTCAAGAAAATGAAAGCTTACTTTATCTCAGTCAGATTATCTGGCAAGCACAAACCCAGAACGAATGGCGTCAAAACCCCAATGACAATACAGTTCATTAACAAACTTAAGAGACTTGGGTTTAAGCTAGTCCCAATATGGCAGAAAGAGCATTAACCACTCCAATATTCTTCTCACGAATCTCGCTGTCTCATCATTATCTAGAACTTTTGGGTCATTAAACATAGTCTCAAAATAGGAACCAGAGAATGCTTCATAAAAAAACATTAGGTAGCTGGGTTGTATTTCTAAGAAAACAGTTCTTGTAACTTGTAACCAACTGATTAGAAAGTATGTTGTTGGATACAATGGCAGTTCAGGAGCCATACTGAAATTCAAGTTCCAAAATCAACTAAAATTTAAGAATATTAAAGGAATGGCTGAAAAGAAATCACCTAAACAGTTGGAAAAACAAAACTTTCAAGAATGAGACCATCTTTTCATGATCAGATATAGTTAGGGCTAACTTGGCATTATTAATACATGGAAGCACAGTCGAAGGAAAGTTTTACATAGAAGCACAGTCCAAGGAAAGTTTAAGTACCAAGAAGAGAAGATTATTTATAGCTGTATCTCAGAACAAAAATAAAAGAGATAAAGCAGCAAAAAGAGTTACCACCCCAATTTCATATGTTGCATCAAGGACTGTAATTGTCCAATGTGAATAATGGGAAAATGATATATAAAAAAGCAGTTTATAGTCTTTTTACTCTGTGATAAAGTCACAAATACAGCAGACTATGTGAACTATAAAAGTGGCAGAAAGAAAAGGAGAAACTTAGGTGAAGGTGAAGTGTCACAAGGATAAAGATTCAGTGGGTAAGGAACTACAAGCGGCCAGACTAACTATGAGTAGGGTAAATTTACTTGCTTCCTAAAAGCTCGATTATCTCTAACAATAATTTACTTAGAAGATGAAAATCTCAAGTACCGAAGCTTTAACTTGATTCTTGCTAACAATAATTTACTTAGAAGATGAAAATCTCAACTAAGCTTTAACTTGAATCTTGAAGTATGCAACAAGTATTTCAGTAATGTCATATCAATCATATGACATGAGAATTGTAAACCCCATTATCTCTGAAACATATGTTTCACAAAATGAATTACATGACAAAGCCAGATAACTTGGTTTCAAATCTTTCAAATATCTAAATTAGGAACTTTCATAAACCAAAAAAAAAGGTTAAAGATTACCTGGTAGTTGACTTTGAAACGACCAAGGAGACGACAAAATTCATGGTAGTTATCATGATCAGCAAGGCCTGAAAAAGGAGGTGCAAGGAAGGGGGAAATTAATAACATAATCATCATTAGCACAAAGAATTCAAAGCAAAATTGTAAAATAATTGTATGTTAGGAGGAAAACATGTTTGCCATTATTCTGTCTTAATATTATGTCACAAGTAGGAATAGAAAGATGTGGCCACTCTGCCAAAAGAATTTACAGAAAGTCACATATTTCCTGTGCTTTAGTATATAATTTCATTCCTATGGACTAAAATTAGTCAGAAAAGCATTATTGAGCTGGATTCCTCATAGAAAGCACTCAGGAAATATTGAGGCTAAAGTATATAATATTTAGCAAAAAAAAGTGATATGAAAGGTCTGGAAAGGGTGACTCATTATCACAAATGCATGTCCAATTTATATAAAATAATCATTACAAACCCACATAAAGAGAAGCTAAAGATTTTTTCACTTGCATCTCCTTCAACTACTAAGATTGTAATTCTCGCCATATTTCATCAGGCTGACAGTTATACTGAATATAAGATACAATTTGCTATATGAACATAAACGCAGTAAAAGCAATTATATTATACATTATGCCAGACAACTGATAATGACCATGTTCTTGAGACAAAAAAAAAAATAGTATTAAAACCTTTGGGGGAATTCCATGTTCCCCTTGCAACCCAAATATTGTCCCATCGGTGCTTAATTTATTAGTCCTAATTTAAAGGACATTGCAATTGGGAAATGAAAAAACAAACAAATAGATAAATAAATAAATAGTTTTTTAAAAAGAAACTCCATGAATTAAAAAATAGATAATTTAATTTTCATTTAAATTTTTGCACTCAGTAAATAAATAAAATTAAAAGAGAGTAAATTGTTTGTATTGTCCTTAAACTCAAAAAGGTACATGGAATTTACACACCAATATGAACCCCAATCTGTCTATACTACAAAGAGAAGATAAAACATTTTCAAGAGTCCAATTAACCAACATCAACATCAAACCATGTTTGTCCAACGATTAAAAGTTTATATGACTGGTAATATTCAAATTAGTTAATTCATTTTTTTAATTCAAGTTTTTTTTTGTCTCTCCCTCTCGAACCGTTACACCTTCACTCTAGAAGGTTCATCCAACTTAACAATACATAGCCATTATTTCATGGACAGCCCATCCTTCAACCCAAGAGAATCACTTGGCTAAACCATACTAATATCCTCGTGGCAAGCGTATATACTAGTGGATCATCAGCCATCCACTTTGCATGTTTGGTTCACAAGGTATAACCAACTGATACAATCCTTGGGCTCTTGGATAAGAACCCATGTGTTAGATTCCCTTGTGTTGGCAATCCTTTGTTTAGCAATATCTACGTTCTTTAAACAATGTGATACCTGGTGTACCAGGTAGATCCTTAACCACTCCTCGCTAATGTTTAATGCACCTAGTTTGCAGCTGAATAGATAGTAGTCAAGATCAAGGTTTTACAAATGGTTTCAAGCCAATCAGCATGGAAAAACATCTCATCCCCTCATCAATCAGCACACAAAACTAGGACAGGACACTGAAAGCTCAGCGTAATAGGTAAGAAAAACAAGTTGTGAGCAGATGGAATAAATTCTAATCTAGCAAGGATGAACTTGGGTGGTCAAGAGAGTGTGTGATGTCGTCTAGGATAATTTCAGTCTATTGTTGTTGACGAACCACACAGCCTACACAAACATCAAGTGCAACTTATGCAGAGTGGAGTACATCAACAACCAAGATCTTACCAGTTGGGTGCAAGCGAGGGATGTCAATCAATGTAACAGGAGTTCAGGGTGTAACCAGAAGGTACACAAAGACTTTATTTGATGCAAGAGTCCTTGCAGTGAGCAATGGCACCGGCCAGGCAAAGGAAGGGAAGGTTCCATGAGGAAGAGTTTTCTTGTTCATTCTTCTCTTTTTCCCACAGTTACTGTTAGGACCCAACACAAGCACTGACCGGCACATCTCATTGCAACTGAGGAAGAATACCTAGACTCGAAATAAAATTTTAAATCTAGGTCATGATCAAATATTCACACTTGTATCAAACATGCTCCTCCACTTATCCACCTCAGTACCTACAGACTAAAAGATAATCTAAAAATGGTTGAAGTGAAGCATATGGTTATTGATGTAGGCCATCAACTAGAACCCCCTTAAATATGGTAACGAGCATCTCAATCACCCAAATCCAAATAAATAGATGAGTTCGCTAGAGATATGCTAATCTGACTCTTGTCAATGTTTTCATTTGTTTTTCCTCAGATTGCCTTCATCTACAAATTGAAGTAAAATTGTTTACCACCACCAAAGAACCTCATCCTTGGCTGGTTGAAGTGCAATGATTTGTGCTGCTTAAACTTAGATAACAGAGAGAATGCATTCTATTGTCACATAAAGTTCATCTGTTATGTTTTAACATCATATTCTTTATTATAAGAATAGAGGGCCATGTCCTTGGATTTGACGCCATTTTTTCAACACGTATACTAACTGTTAGAAACTCAATGATTGATAATTCAAATTCATCATCAAAAATTCATAAAAATTCCTTCAACAGAAAGAAAACGTTAGAAAATTATTGATATCGTTCACTGAAGATGGTTTATTCATTATTGAGCAATGTTTTCCTTGTTCTTGGTTCATTCAGTCAGGCGCCAAAATCAAGTATTAGCCCTTTCCATATATATCTCAGCACTTAGTTACTTTTGCTTGCATCACTTTCATCATCTATCACCACTGATTGCAACTTTAAAAGGTAGATTAGTTACTTTCTCTCTTTTCTCCCTTTTTTTTTCAAGTAAATGTAATAGCTTATTCTCTTTTATGACATGTTCTCCAGATTTCCATTACCCGTCTATGCTATCCTCTTTTCAAGTAGATATTGAACCCTAATCACTCACTCCTCATGTGACACAATTAGTTTTCTTATGCTACAATTTTGGAAACTACAAATTCTGCTTGCAGTCAGGGAATTAACAAAGAAGATTATCCTCATTTGACGCATAGATGATCCAGTCAACTTTAGCTTCAGAGCTCCAAAACCCTCAATTGTGCACTAGTGCTATGCTTTATTTTTCATTTTTGTAGGACTTCTTTCTATTTTGTGCTATAAGGTGGGCAACCATTAATATACATGTTCCAACTTGAAGGGAATGTTATAGTATACTGTTTAGTCCCACATGAGTAATATTGTACTATTCTAACTAGTTATATCAATAGAATTACATAACTGAACCTGCTTTTATGTTAATCTATGAGCTTGACATGAATCGCAAAGAATTCACCAGGAACTTTGCTTTCAAGGCAAGTTTAAAATAGGACAACAAATCTTAAAGACAATCCACAAACTCTAATTAAAAACAAACCTTGGCCTGTTTGCAGTATCTCTTTTGTCCCTCTCATAAGATTCGACAGGAATTGGGATCGTGCAGGATCATCAGTAAATAATGACCGTCTAACCGAGGCAAGCCGGACTAAACACTCCAAAGCCTACAAACAAGATACATTTAACTGTAAATAAAGTGAGTAAATTTAATGATCATAACTCAGAAAAGATAGATGAAAACAAATAAGAATCATTGTATAAACCATAAACAGAATGTGACTAAAGGACATGCAAACTTGTATGATAGCTCCTACTCTTACTGTCAAAGTTTTGGTCCAGACCGATCATTTTGTCCAATTTTGATCCAGTTTGTTATTTGATTCATGCATGAAAGGTCAACAATAAAAGCTATACATCTTCATATACAATTGATTGAAAAGTATCAGGAAAAGAAGCAAGACTTACACATGATATTTATAGATCTAGAAAAAACTTATCACAAAGTCCAATATAGAATTCTAAAAAAAAAAAAGAGTTAGCATAACATATTTTAAAATAATTAAGGATATGTATGAAAATGTAATAACAAGAGCAAAGGCTTCAGGCAAGTTAACTGAAGCGTTTCCTATAAAAATAGAGTTACATTAAAAATCTACTCTTAGTCCATATATTTTACACTGATTATAGATAATCTCACTAGACTCATCTAAGGCACATTATCATTATGCATATTATTTGCAGATAACATTGTTTTAGTCGATGAGACATGTGAGGTTAATTGAGATGTTTTATATAAAATACAAATAGGATAATTAAAATAGAGAAGAGCATAGCATGTTCTTCGTGATTGTAAAGCACCTTTAAAACTTTAAAGGAAGTTTTATAAAACGGCGATTAGGCCTAATATGTATATAGGGCTAAATGTTGGGTTATAAAGCGAACACATGATCAGAAAATGAGTCATAGATATGAAGATGTTAAGGTGGATATGCGACATACGAAGATTGACAAAATAAGAAATAAGAACATTAGAAAGAAAATGAAGATTATATATATTGAAAGAAAACTTCAAGAGACATTTACGATGGCATAAACATGTACTTAGATGATGAATAAATATTAGGTAACATGAGATCATAATAAACACACACATTAATCGAGAACAAAGGAGACCAAAGAAGATGAGATAAAATTCATTTAAATACGGATGAGGATATAGTAAGGGATCAAGCCCAATGGCAAAGGAGGATCAATATAGTTGAAACCACATAGTCAGATAAAAGCTTGGTTGTTGTTCTTGTTGTAGACTCTTTTAGAATCATATATGGAAAATATAATGAAAGGAGTTAACCAAACAGTTGGGACTTGCAGCTTTTATTGTGGTGTGGTTATCATAATCCATAGTGAGAAGGAGAACTAGGCATAGGCATGACATTAAAGATAATTAGCATTGAGAAATTAGCGATAACAAAAACCATTTATTAACTAGACTTGAGCAACAGAAAAAAAATCACTATATAATCAAGTGTTGAAACTATTATTAATAATTAAGAACAACACCAAATATCTAAAGTTAAAATAGTAGCTCTCCATGGATTATTGCTTAGCTGCATAAATTAAAAACCATGAGTTATTGCTTGATGCTTGTTCTTTTAAAAAGATCATTTAACCTTTGAATCACTTTTAAAAATCTTTATCCCTTTCTCTCTCAAAATCACTTCTCAATTGCCAATTTTTTATGTAAGTTAAAATATAATTAAAATAATTTTAAAAAAAAACAGAAATTAACCTCTCGGATTTTTGGAATTTGTAAATAATCAATACTCATGCATATGTTTTGGCTTAACAGGCTGCATAAATTAAGAACCAATTAAAAAAAGTTTGGCCTATATTCAACTCCAATACTGAGAGACTAACTTAAATATCATTTTTCTAGATGATTTAAATTTTAATGATTCATCCATAGATCCATACTATTTCACTGAAAACATCATTCAAAAAAATTTATTTATGAGAAGTAGAAATTTCATCATTATATAAGATCAGCATTTAGATAATTTCACCTATGAATCATGATAATCACATATATTTAAGCAATATATGCAAGTTTTGACTTTGTATCCTATTTCTTAAGCAATGAAGGACCGGGAAGACAGCAAATGGTGGCAATCACACAATTTCTAGTTTAACGACATAAAATGTGATCCACTATCTGTTTTACTCTAAAAACTGAGCTCATCATTGTTCTTAAACAATTTTAACTAAGATTTAGGGAAAACTAATTGAAAAATAAAAAAATTAAAACTTTTTCCAAATATTATATTATTTTATAAAAATAAAACAATTACATTTTATTTCGATTAATGTTAATGTAATTTAAAAATTATACAACAATTCAAGCACTTTTAAATTTTCAATCATAAGTTTATGGAAAACCCTAATTTTGACATTATCTTTTTTAGGAAATAAAAATAAATATTGTATAACTAGATCTATAACTAAACCCATGTTTATGTTAAAAAAAAGTAATAGAATTAGATTTTTAGATTAATGATAAGTTGAAACTAATTATTACAATTGTTAATAAAAAATAATATTCTTAAACTGATATTTATATTGTTTTAAAACTTAATATAACATTTAAATTCAGTCGTAGAACTAATTTTTATATCATACTTAAATGAAAATAAAATTGATATACTAAATTAATGGTAAGTTAAAACTAATAATTACAATGAATTAAATATTAATATTCTTAAATTGATATATTATATTATTTTAAAACTATAATATAAAGTTAGAGTTGTGGAACTAATTTTTTGTATCATATTTAAATGGAAATTAAATTGGCATACCTAAAATTAAATAAATTGAATTTCGAAGTTAGCATAGTAAAATTTTTGAAACATATTTAATCAGTTATTTTTTACATGCACATTTGGTGCAACATGTCAGTTTACAACTTTCTATATTCCTCAAGTGCTATCAAAAGAGATCATATTGTAAAAATAAAAGTAGTAAAACATTTCAGGAAACTATTGACATAATTGAAGACAAGTGCATGAGTAAAAGACATGAAAATCACATCCTATAAAAGAATATGTATTAACTTGGTCAAATAGAAAACATGTTAGAAAAAATTTCAATCCAAATATACCTCTTTCGATAGTGGTGGTTCAGTAATGCTATAATAATCAAAGAAAATTTGGAGGGTGGAAGGATCTTGCAAGATGGATTTCCAGGACGATGGAATCTGCAGAAACAAGTATAATAGCAGTAATGTCTCTTCAATCAGTCAAGGCATGAAGAAGTTATATGGGCATTCAAATTTGTAATTCTCAGTGAAGTACCTGAACAGTCCCAAATTCTTCAGAGCTTTCATCTACTGAAGTTCCAACAAAGTCAAAAGACAAGCACTTCAAGGAAAGTGAAAGAGTGAGTTGCCTCAGGACAGAGACTGCAAACAAATAATAGCATTAAAATGATATCATACATAAGCAGTAAATATATAACAATCTCATTGGCAATTAATTATAAAAAACCTTGCATATTTTCGTCACTCTTTAGTTGATGTAGAGAAGTTAAAGAAATTTGAAATGTCTGGAAAAGTGATTGATCCCTAAAAGAGCAGGCCACCTTACGATGTACTGTCAAAGATATCCCCTGGTTTGGCTGTAAAAATTAGTTGGTAAAGATATCAATTTTCTCGTTGATAGTTGTGATCAATTTCATGCAATTAATTATATGAAATAACAAAATATTTAATTCAAAGATCAAAAACATCAAAAGAAGCATATTGTCAGAACACAGTGAATGTAACTAGCAGCATATTCTAATCAAATTCATGCCATTGACATTATTTTCTTTCCTTCCATTTTATGCTTGTTAACCGAACAAACACATGTTATATGACAAAAAAATATAAAATAAAAGACAATTAAATACATTTGGACAGCAACAGAAAGTAGAACAAAGAAGTGCAATAAGAAACTTCATATAAATCAGAATAATCTTATGGCACATTAGTCTATCATCTGAGATCAAATTTTCTCAAACAGTTTTAGCATATACCATAACAGCCACTGAATTAAACAATATGAAAAGCAAAATTGCCTTAGATATTCAGTTACTTGATCTAGTGTCTCCTGTTCTGCTCTTACTGTATCATTTATAGTTCCAAACTCAAGGCACCAGACAATATGCATTTTTCCCTCAAGAAAATTTGCAGGCCAAAACTAAAGAGGGTAGCTTGTAGCTAAATGGACGAGGATCCTAGACAAGGAGATAACTTGTTCCAGAACTCCAATTCTGATCATTCAAGCTATAGATGAAGCAACCTTCCGACACCAACTCTGGAACTCTAAAACGAAAAATTATAACAAGCAACCATAGTTTATTTTATGAAGGATCAAGTTTTGAACTACATTAAATGATAGCCCCCTGGTAGCATAGGAAATGGAAAATTATTCTAATAATATTTTAGAAATATTTTTCACATACATATTATTATTAAACCTAAACAGATAATATTAGGAAATTGTTTATACGACAAATTGAATAAAATTCCATAAGGGTTACATAGAATACTTGATCTTGAGGCATTTGTGGGTGGTAGATAGGTCATTGGCAGCTTGGAAAGTAAAGGGAAGGTATGGAGAATAAGGAAAAGGGAATCCCTTATCAATAGGTTGTCATTATCACAGAGGTGAAAGAAAAGATGAAGATGGAGATTCTGATAAGCATGCTTCCTGCCTACAAAAAGCTAGAGGAGTACAGTGGAAAGATAGAACACTTTGATAAAGTTAAATTTTAGGGCTGAAATTTAAATTTTAGATAAGGTAGAATGGAAAAAATGGTGCAAAGTCAGAATTTACAATACTTTGGATCACCATCAAGTACAAGTTTTTCATTCTTGACTTGATGATATACTCAATTTAAAGGCTAGAGCATAATAGGTAAATGTTTTAAAAGTTGTTTATGGTCTAGAGTTCATCAACATATTGATTTAATTCTTCAATCTATCATTTTCCACTGTACTAAGTCTACTAAGAGATTGGCTACGTGTATTCAAGAAATACATGTCCACAAAAAATATATCAAGCATAGACTCATAAAATACATACTAATGCCAAGGAATTGAGTTTCGTGTCGCATCGGTCGACATGGGAGAAATTGTCCATTCTGCTCGCTGACCAGCATTACGAGGCCACCACGACACGTGACGACCTCATGACAACCACAGCAACATGATCCTGCATAGGTTGTCGTTGGATTGTAGTACCCACTGCAATGCAACCTCACAGCAGTCTCTGTGAGTTGCAGGGGCCTCTGCGAGGTCATGGCAGCAACATAATTTTTTTATTAAAAAAAATAGTTTTTAAAACTCTATATTAAAATTTTTAATTTTTTAACTGGTAAGTCCTTTCCCCTATTAATTTTTCCTTTTTAAGTTTTTTCTTTCTTTTATTCATTAATTTTTTTCCTGGTTAATTTTTTTACTCTTTCATTCATTATTTTTTCCCTTCATCCGCATAAAAAGGAAAACAAAGAGAAAAAATACCTCTTAAGGATGGTTAATTTTTTTGTTCTTATTTCTTCACAAGTTAAATAGAGGAAAAAATAACTCTTCCTTTTTCCTTCTTTATTCCTCCACAAGATAAACATAAAGAAAAAAATCTTTTCAAGAGATAGGAACATATTATTAAGAAAGATAAATATAATATAATTTTTAATTTTATAAACTATAATACTAATGAATTAAATATATAAATTTGATTTAATTTTAAATTGACCAAAACAAATCTAAATTAAATCTAGTTTAAACCTACTTGATCCTACAATATTGAGTTGGACTTCAATTAACCTAAATTAAATTTTACTCGATAAGCATTAAACATTTTACAAGATAACATTAAAACTTAAATTCAATATTTGATATCTCAAATACAACTCAATAATAAACATCTGTAGCGATCAAATATTAATAAAAATATTTTTAATTAATACATTGTATATTAAAAAAATACTAAAACCGTATTGGCATGGCACAATATGGTATCGAAACCATATCATTCCGGTCATAAACCGAAACACCAACACAACTCAAAATTTTAAACCTTGACTAATGCACATCATAATGATAAGGAGTATAACATCGGTAATTATGTCCTTATTCATATTTACCTTAACCATTCATCTTAAAAACTCCTTAAAGAACCTTCATGCTCTCCATTGGCCCCTTCCATTATTAGAAAAATTATTATTATTATTTAGTTGTTCGCATAGTTAATATTAATCCTTGAAGAAACTTCATGCCCACATAATCAATATAGGAGACTCATTACTATATAGAGGAGCATTTGAAGCTTCTTTTTAATTTGATTTATTTTAATCCATCTAAAATTAAACGAGATTTATATAGAAGATAGTCTAATTCAATTATATTTAATTAGACTAGTGGTGTTTTTAAGAGATTAGTAATTATATTTAATTCACCACTTTTTCTCCAAGAAATCCCGCTCGCTCGTCAGCAACACCAGCCCCCTTCTCTCTCTAAGATATTCTTACTCTCTCTACCTTTTCCTCCTTATCTCCCTTAGTCTATTCTCTCCCTCTCTATTTTTGTCGCCAATCGTCACTTCAATGTTGATGTTGAAACTTCTTGCATGTGAGTCGGCAAACAAAATGATAAATTTTATTTATATCAATTGGCATGGTTCAGCACCTCAATTCATGATTCTACATCGTTATTTTACTCAAAGTGATGAAGAATTTACCTTTGCATGAGATTGTTGTCCTAGACTCAGTGCTACAACACGTTTCTTCGTAGGAGAAAACTAAAGATGTGAAGTATTAAGCCAACATATACTTAAAGACAATCATCATGGAAAGATTAAAAAAAGAAAAATCCATAACTCATGAATTTATATTGTGCTCGTTAGGTTTTCATAGGAATGATGATAATGTCAAGAAAGTGATAGACACTCATTCAAAACCTCTTCTCGTTGTGCAAAAATAGCTGGTTAGCGGTTGGCCTAGTAGAGAATCTTGGTTACTTGAACAACATATAAATATGATTACTTTTGTTAGCTATCATGTGTGTTACTGATTAATTTTGTTTTGGTTTATTATTTTTGTTCATATGATAC
This sequence comes from Alpinia galanga, assembly GCA_037177395.1. Classification (NCBI taxonomy): domain Eukaryota; kingdom Viridiplantae; phylum Streptophyta; class Magnoliopsida; order Zingiberales; family Zingiberaceae; genus Alpinia; species Alpinia galanga. Next base: position 5,693 of record JBAMHZ010454869.1, on the reverse strand, counting down.
AAGCTTGGGACTTCTGTGCAGGCTATTTGAGTATGTAATTTTTCAATAATCATTCGTTACCAACCTTGTCAGTTACTTAGAGTATGGTTATCTGAGGTAGAGAATTTTGGTCACCTGAACAACCTACCACTTTGAATTATTTTTGTTAGCTAAGATATGTATGTTACTGACAATTTTGTTTGGTTTATTGCTCTTGGTCATATGATTCATAGTTAGAAATCAGAAACTTCATTATGCAGGCCATTTGAGTATGTAATTTTTCAATGCGTTATCAACCTTGTTGATTAGTTGACTAGGCGCATCTATTGAGAATATGAATCATTGGCTTGATATAGAATCATATATTTCTAAATTAATCTATTATTGATGCATATTGAATTAAACAAGCTTTACTCCATTATTTTATATATTTTGGCACTGATATTCTACAAATTGTTGCTTATAAACTAGAACAAGGTTTGAAATTTTGCTATGGTATTGATTGAAGTGTCCAACTGTATGGAGAACCAACCATTCAGATCCCATCACCAAAGGAAACACAAATTGTCGATCGGCTCAAGGGTTGGTGCCAATTTGGCAAAGCAACAGGACAGTTTGGTGTTTGCCTCTACAAAATGGAAGGATATTAAGAGAAGAAGATAAGGATGGAAAAGGAGAAGGGGAAGTCTTCTCCAAACCTCTCTCCTCCTTCCCATTGGAAATGTAGTTTTCACTGGCCATTTCTTCTCTATTTCTTGTTCTCTAGCTCCCCTTTTACTGTAAAAGCCTCCTTCGCCATGCTAACCCAGCCATCAATTAATAAGTCTAACAAGCATCACAAAATTATGTGATGAGAAGAAAAATATATCAATTTTAAAACAATTTGGTTCAATAAAATAAACATGTTTAAGAGTCTCAATATAATTTTATATTGGAGGGTCTGAAAAATATAGTTTTTCAATTTTTTATTTTTACTATGTTAGTAGAGTTCCCCGGGAAGCAGCCTCTTACAAAGCAGGATAAGGCTGCATACAATAGACCCTTCCCGGAACCCCACATGGAGGGAGCTTCGTGCACCAGGCTGCCCTTTTTACTATTTTAATAGACTTATTTTTCTTCAACCTAAAAAGATGGAGTTATCATAGAAGTCTTTAAAGAAGACTCCAACCCGTGGTTCTATTAATCAGTAATAATAAAAATTTCCTATTCTCAGATCACCTCTCCAATCAACTTAAGGCATGCAACTCTTCATAAGATGGAAATTGGAGGCACATAGATTTTCACATGTTGTCCTTGATTATCATGTAATAGGATAAGAAATAACAATTATAAGTTGACAGCACCATGTAATATTCTACTAACCTGATTCATCTCAGAGACAAGTTGGTTCAATATCTTCAAACCAATTGAATAATGGCCTGAGGAAGCCTAAAACCAAAGAACACGAAAATAGAAATGATTACAAACGTACACTTGCAGCTGATAGAAAAGGATTGTTCATGTAAATCACCTCAATTTTTATAAAATAAACCAAATGTGAAAACATTCAACGAATTGATATCAATAATAGCAAGTGGATGCCATGTAAAGTAACAGATTACTTTTAGGTGGCATCAGAGGCAAGGAACATTTCTATTCTTTAAATAGTACCAAATGTTTGTCTCCATTCTATATGAAAACTCATTTAGCCTTTACTTATTTAGAATTAACAGATGAAATTCACTTTGATCAAAAGGACTTGATTCAAAATTCATAATTTATACAGCCATTTACTAATTTTTCTCTCATTTAGCCTTCAGTAAGATTCGATGACATGAAAACAAGAGGCAAAATCATGAAATGAAATTACTTAATAGCTAGGAGGATGTGGTGTTCATAAGATTTGGAAAAACGGCCAGAAAAATTAATCTTCAGGGTAATGCAACATAGCATCATCAGTGAATAACAAGAAAATAATGGTCACCTCTTACAGTCCATGATGTTGATCTTACAATGACGAGTTTGACTGAAATTAACAGTTGACAGCAATTACCTGACTCAAGAAGTTCGTTGCCTCATTGACAATATCTCTAAATCTGTCATCATCAAGCCATCCAAATTTTGTTATCCGACACAACAATTGTATCAATGATCCAACTACAAAGCTCTGCAATTCAGGTCCTCTGCTAGCTAGATAGTTTACCACATAATTCCCTTCATAGTTAATATAAATCGCAAAGTCAATTTAACATGTTGCAAGTAAAGCTGCAAAATTGTCTTAACTAGGTAATTTAGTCATACATAAATACTTGTACTAAACTAAAAAAAAAATTGTCCATAAATTCATAATAGTTTAGATTTTTCTTCTTGTTCACAATTTAGATACTCCATCAAAACCGGCGAAGCTGTACAACTCAACTGTTTGCACATAGCTTTACTAGTTTAACCTTGGCAAGTTACTAGACAAAACTTCAACAGAGTAATGTAAAATGATTAAAGCATATAAAAATGGGGCAAGAATGTACAGTTCAACATAAATCTTGTAAAAAGTAAAACAAGAGTATTTATAAAGCAAAAGTTAGCATTTACAACTTTGAAAGGAATATTACGGATATCAAGTCGCAACTGCAGGGAGAGACTTTGCTCCATGACTTGCTTCAACAAGCTTGAGCTGGCCAACATCAAAGCATAAGGAGTCAAAGCATTGTCCAAAATATATTGGCACTGAGTAATATAATCAGGGTTCACAGAAAAGCATTTCAAGGTGCTCTCTGCATGTGCTCGTTCAGCTGAATCCTGAGACATATAAAGCACCTCACACAAGGCTTCCAAGTGGGCTAAGCTCTCCATAGAAAAAGAAACGAATTTCCAATATTCCAGATGATCAAAATTCCATGAGTTTATGGCAATATGCCTGTCTCCTTCCCACAAATGGAACCACAACTACCAATTCCTGTACAATGATGTTACAGAAATGGAAGAACTATGCAGTTCTGAAATTATATATGATCATATTCAAGTATTATATCACCAACAAAGTTCAGAAGCTGCAATAAATGATTGAACCACTGGAATGTCGCGTCACATACAAACGTAAAAAATGGAATAGTTCAAATCAAAATTGTCCCACGATATACAATTGTCAACATAAGTTCAAAATCTAAATAGGATGCAGGAGAAACGTCTCAGGAAGTAGATCATCAGCAATTGTGCCACAGATTAGAGTCCAAAGATAGTGTCTGCCCTTGCAAAAAAAAATACAAAGAACAAATGATCAGATAGAGGATCCAGATAAATATTTGGATGACAAACCATCAATAAATTAGTGCGCCCATAATAGCTGATGGTTTCAATGCAAAAATTTAAGTATTGGTAAACATCAATGATGATTGTACTGCATAATATTCTAAAATAGAAAAAAATGCATAGCATTCAATAGGAGGCCGACAATGAAAGCAGTAAAAAGAGAGCATTCAAAACAAAAAAGTATTTTTAAAAAAGTTCAGACTAAACAAGAACAAGTTAAAGATACACACCAAAAAATTTGTATTCCTAAAGTTTGCAGGAACTTGGCAAACATCTTGTTTTCATTATTATTAGTCTATTACCAAATAAAGCAAAAGGCACACAATTAGGAGATGCCATACATAGACATAGACATGCAAGTCATGATGCTTGGACACAGGATAATCATTCAGAGTAAACAATTAAGAAGCGTACACCATGACCATAGGAAAAAAAATGGCCATGCATGGGACACAGAATCATTACATTCCCACGATAGGAAGGATACGCAATATGAATTTTGGGCATGCAGCACTAGCATAAAATAAAACATCTAGATGCATTTTACAAGAACTTTTATTTATCTCATAAATCACCAAACCATGCTTGACAAGTATGAATTTACCAAATACACCAGAAGTAACATTATTTCTTTCTCACAGAATGTAAATCCTTAATGGGCAAATGATGCCTGAGGTAAATGGTGCTAGAGTCTTTATACATTCATGGCAGGAAGAGGCAAAAATCAAAGTGATTAAAAACTGTAGATATATCTAGCGACCTCACTCGTGATAACAAAACCATTCATTACCTTATTTCACCTACCAGGAAAAGAAGTATCCTCTATCATATTCTTCCAGTGTTTAATTTTGCACAGACTGAACAGTTGTTTAGAACTATCAAGAAAGGCAATTGACTAACCATATCTAGATGGACCTAATGTTTTTTCATGTAACTACAGTTCATCTATAGAAATGCTCCCAAAAACCTGCTAGCCATCAGGATGCATCCTTTCAACTTTCTTACTATTGCTTAGAGATAAGTGACCCAGATGTTCTATTGCTTGTTATACACATCCAATAAAAACTCAAAAAAGGTGAGAAGGTGCCTCAACTATGTATTCTTCATTACTCATGTTAAATAGATGTTTATATGAAAAAGATGCATTGCATAAATTAACACCGTTATTTTGAGATTGACACCCATCAAATAATCAAATCAGCATTACATTCCCGTATAAATTGCAAAGAAAAATTGCTGATTATTTCTTCTTCAAAGATTCGTCTGATATTTGATCATTCTCAGCAATCGGCGGAAGTAGATCAATAGCTCCTCCTAAAAAAGGAAAGTTTTCCACAATCCAAACCCAAACTCGCCCGCAAGGATTCAAAAGCTGGAAGCAGGAAGATGAGGCGATCAAGGATTCATAGCCCGGAATGGACCACGTCGAAGCAATATTTGCAATAGATTCCCTCGGCGACAAAACTCCCGCATCGCTCTCCAGCGCCGAGTCTACCTTCGCAACGGATTCGGCGAAAACTCGTGATTTCCGCCGCAAAAGCGGTGGTTCTGATCCAACTTTGCAGCTAGGGGAGAGCGCCTAATAACCCGAATCTGGGGAAGAAATTTAGGGAGATCGATGCACATAGGGTTAGATTGGGGAGGCGAATACCTTGCGATTCTGTCAGGCTCTTCTTCTTCTTCTTTCCCTCTCTCCCTCTCTCTCTCTCTCTCACTTTGTCTTCTCTTTTTCGGGCTGTGGCTTTGCCTTTGTCAAGATTGGAGGAGGGCATGTGCTAGGAGAGAGGTATTTAAAGTACGTGCGGTGAGGGTAATTTGGGGCAGCCAGCGAGGGTTGTGTTGCTTTTATTTTTTATGGAAGGGGAGCGACCGATCAGTCAAGATTGGATGCATGGTCCGGTACGCTAGAAAGATTAATTTTTTCTTAAATTAAAAATAAAAATTTTTCTTTAAGAAACAAAAAAAAACGATAGAGAGAAGTTAAAAGCGAGCTCAAATATATATCTTTAGTTTTTTTTTATTTTTCATCTTTTGCAAAGATTAAAAAAAATTCAATAATTGAATTGAATGCAACTTTTTACTTTGATGGAAGTATAAATGGATATAAATGAATATTCCATCTCATTCCACATTTTACTTTCCCTTAAATAAGGTATATATATATACATATATATATAATTTTGATACGATAAGCAATTCATCCATGAGTACCTATGAGTATCTTTATTATCTATCGTCCAATCTTTTATGATTCAAGGATTGGACTATTTACCTAATCGGATGGCGAACAATGAAGGTGTTCACAGGTGTTCACATATGAGTTGTCCACCTTATCAAAACTCTCTATCTTTATATATATATAGAGAGAGAGGAATGATCTCATATATAACTCTTATTTGAACACTCATAAGCACCTCTATTATCCATCG
>JBAMHZ010454457.1:0-20872 GCA_037177395.1 Alpinia galanga | reverse complement strand
TAAATCTCTAGTTTTGGTTTTCATGAAGCAATAAAAGTCGAAAAAACATTTTTTTAAAAAATTCCAACAAGTTACATTTTGCATATACAAGGATATCCTTGTAAATAAGTAATTGATACTTTTGGTTAATATTTATTTATTTCAATCATTTTATTTGATGAACTGACTCTTACCTAACCCCAAATTTGTTTGCCTTCACAGAAAAATACAAATTTTTCTCTCCAGCTTTCTCCAATACTTTGTTAAATTATTTGACAATATTAATAGTTAAGAGATATTATAATAAAATTTAAAAAAGTACGAGTTTTTAATAAGACAAATTTAGAACGTCATGTACTGGCAGTAATCATGTGATAAAATATAATTTAACCCACGCCTAAAGATAAACACGAGAAATTTAATCCTTTTTTTATATTATAACACCAGATATCAAATCACAGAACTATTCCTGTATTTGCTCACATTGTGCTCATTTATCTCTGTATGAATACAAAAAATAATAATTATAGAAGACGAAGTAATTATTGGTACAGTCAAACAAAATAAAAATAAAAATTAAAAAGGAAGAAAAAGAAAAGTCGTGTATGCGTCACAGAGTAGAAATCAAGATCCAAATCAACGGCCACGAATGCATCACCCGGTTGTCCTGATCCACGGCTCCGCTGTCATGCCCCGGCGAAGCACCACCGAGTACTCCGGCAGCTCCCCCAGCCCGGCGAACAGCGCGTCCTCCTCCCCCGCCCCCTCCGTCTCCCTCTCCACTGGCACCAACTCTGCCTCCCCACCGCCGCCGAAGAAGACCGATCCGTACAGTAGGTCGCCGGATACCGCCGAGGTGGATGAAGGGGAAGCCACGTCAGGGAACCACCGGAACTCTCCACCGTCCTCCAGCGCCGTCATCATCGATGCCATCGGATCCTCCTCCGCTGCCTCCGACGTCAGGCATTTCTCCTCTTCCCTCCATGCCTCCGGCGGCGGCGGCGGCGGCAGCGGCGAAGCGTGATGGCGGCGGTCGCTCTTGGGCAGCGGCCCAGGGTGGTTGTGCTCGAAGGAGTAGGTGACGACGAGCGTGGTGGGATCGTGGCGGCTCCGCTCCACCTGCTTCCTCGCGGGGCAGCCCTTGCAGCTGCTGCACCGGTAATAACCTCTGCGACATCCCATTCGATTAAGAAAACTTTTGCGCTAAAATTTTATCGTAAATTTAGTTCGAGAATTCATGGCCTCGACCTCGGGTAAGGAGATCCCTTGATGGGCTTCTGGCCGTACTTCCTCCACGCCCAGGCGTCCGTCGGCGGGAAGACCTCCCCACCGGAGCCATTCTTCGCCCGGAGCCCCTCCGTATCGCCGACCGGCACCGAAACCACCCTCTTCTGTACTCCCCGCCTGCTGTTTTACAGGTTGCACCAATGAGATCAACACGTACCTACATAACCGGTGAACTCCTGAAACAGAGTCTATAGCTGACCTTTTCTTGGCCGTAGGCTGAGTCGCCCTAAAGTTGCCTCCTTTGCCGGCGGCGTGCTTCGCCGGTGCAACGGATATGCCGTCATCGTTGGCCTCCCAAGAATCCAACGACTTCTCCTCCGTCATGACCAATCGAGCAGAGAAGGGAGACGACTGAGTTAAAACAGCGACAGCCATGCCTTTGTGTATATATAACAACAAAACTGCATTTAACGTTTATTAATACTATTACGCAAAAATTATTTAAATATTCATCAAAACTATTTTAATATTAATAAAAATTATCCAATATTAATTAAAATTACTTAAATATTAATTAAGTCATAAATATTATAATATCGGTTAAAATTACTCTAATATTAGTAGTTTTGGCTAAGGTATCACAGCAGTTTAAATTAAACTCGGAAATAAAAATAAAGGGTAAAATGTCATATTTTGATTTTTCAAAATATTATAGAAAATTTAGCTTATTTTTTTTTCAAAATATTAAATCGTTCTAGCATTTTTTTTTGTTGAAAATTGTTTTAAAGGAATATATTTTGATGATCTTTCAAATAACATTTTCATTCTAGTAACCTTTGAAGCCCCCTCATTTCATTGTTTCCATCTCTTTATATTAAAAAAAATAAAGAAGAAATAAAAGTAAAGATAAATTTTCGTCATTTATTCTTAACAAATTCCACTCGATGAAATTATAATTAAATATACTCTTTCTCGAGAGCAAATTATTTATTCTGAACAAGTCGAGAAATATATTTATCGATCGGTATTGAATATTTAATTTTATCTTTGCAACCAATGACATGAGCAAGTGGCGTTTCTTTAATGAGTAATTAACTTTCTTAGTCAACTTCTTTAAATGATTTTTTAAAGGTAAAGTCAACTTCAAATTTGGCGTGAGGGAGGCCATAGACATGGTGATAGTGGTGGTAATTAAAAGGATAATTATTAATTAAGTAGAGGATTAAGGTGCTATGTGCTCCCAATGAGGCAAGCAAATTAATAATTAAGGGAAGGAAGTGGTGTGTTAATAATTGAGGCCACCACTCCAACAAAGAGATCGATTTTATTTTAGATTTTTTAAATAAAAAAACATTTTCAATATTCTTATTGTTTTTTAAATACTCTAAATTTTTATCCACACATTCCTAATTATTCTACTTTCAAATTCTTTGTTAAAGTGTTTCTATGAAATAAGATGTATTTATTGCTCATATTTCAAAGTTATGATTTAAAATTTAGTCTATAAATTTAAAATTTTCAAGAATATTAATTTGAATTCGATAGATAGCGAATAATGTTGATTTTAAACGCAAAGAATTTAAAGAGTTTAAGAACAAGCAAAGGGCGATGATCATCTCACTACAAGAGATTGTTTATTGACTATTCCTTGCTAGATATGGCCTCAGGAAGCTCGAAGGTTGAAGGTCTATCAGCTCCATTTCTTGAGTACTCTCGCCACCTTCTCGCGGCCGCAGCGGCTCTCTTTGCTCTCTCCTTCGCTTCTTCCTCTGCCGACGACAACAAAAGTGTCATGATTAAGTTTACGACGATGATGACAACGACGGTATAAATTTGTTTTTTCTGAAAGTAATAAGCAAATATGTATTGAAACTTTAAAAGGAAATTACGTGATAGGTCGATCTGTTTCCTTTTGATCTTTTGTTGTTATGAGCAATACCTTTACTTTCATAATTCTTTGGCGAACCCCAAATATTGCTCCAAGATCTGGCCTTGTCGGAGTCTTTCCGTTTCATCATCATGCGTATTTTAGCCTTCTCCTGAAAAGTTCGATAGAGGCACAATGAGGTTTGGAGTAAGCAATTGAACAAAAGAAAGGAACGTTCAGGTAGCATGGATATTTAATACCTCGAGTATGAGTTATTTTTCTGCTAAACAGACAGCTTAAAAGAATGAATAGCCTAATCGATCGTCGGCTAGTCTAGTTAGGATACATGGTTTTAGATGAGGCAAAGAGTGCAAATCCATCTGTGGGAGTTACTTTTCAGAAATACAAGATGATGGCTAACTATAAGATTTCTCAACACCAGAACTCGAAAGAAATCAAAGCCATGGAGAGAACAGCCTTTCTTGAGGATCGAAGAGCCTATGTTAATGAATAGTAACTATTCCACCCAGGAAAGAACACTGAAACATTCTACAGCTTCGAGAGGTTCACAAAATAACATCTGAGTTGATACCTAATAACCAGTATCTTCTTTTGAAACACCAACTTTCTATCCTCAGATTGCAAAACCATTTTTCTTTAGTTCCACAGAAATTTGAACCTTCCAACTCAAATTTGTTTTTACTGTATTTACTAAATCTAACATGGTAAAACTCCTTTACGGGTGTCGCCCATGTGAAGCATATTTGCAAAATGCTTGTGAACATAAACAGGAAGGAGAAATTCAACAAACTAGAATGAACTGTGAGATGTGAGAAAACAATGTAATAAATTGGAAATATTGATGTAACTTGATCGCATTTGAATCGATCCCTTAAGAACTTACCAAGACTTTTGCTTGGCGCTTTTCCCATCTTGAACTTGCCTGCCACGTTGAAAATTATATTCACATTCAGAACTCTATAGCACAAGGGATACTGATGGTATCACTTTATGTTAAAAAAAAGGTTCAGGAGAATCAAAAGAAGGTATCTGCCACTCAAGACCAGTTAAGTTTGACAATTTTAGGCGGCGGCAAGAGCTTTGCAAATGAGTTTTGTCAAAGAAAATAACTTGGGATCTTCGTTTCACAAATCCATTAAGATGATTGCTCAAAAAAATTCTTAGCATACGTTGTAAATGTATAAAACTAAGAAAATACTAAAATGCAAAAAAAAATCCAATATATTAGAAAGTTAAGTGACAGCTTTTTAGTTCTAAAAATACTAGAATTTGGAAGTTACTAATTTCTATAAAAAAAGACAGTATGGGATCTATAAAAAAATATTTATGTACCATCCTGAAAACATTAATGGATGCTCTCCCCATTCCAGCAAGCATTAGTCCAACCTGCTCAAATTGAAACAACTTTGTCATCAGTTTTGAGTAAATAATTGGTATTGGCATGTTTTCTGACGATCTCATTGTAAGTTACCCGCTCCCGAGTGAATGTCAGACAACGATACATTCATACAGTTAACAAGTGATGAAAACCCCCAAAGGACAGTTAAACAAACACCAACGACATTTGATCCAAAAACATATGTGAGAGAAGCACAGTAATCATCATGCATAATAGTAATAGACTTTTCTTGGATCTTTTGAGTAATAAATTACTGCAAATACATCCAGAAAAAAAATCAGAAAAGTGATGCTAATATAGACTATTAAACGTGACAATGTTGCACTCATTTATAGTCCAGCAAGAAACCAAACTGTTTCAGTAGCTGGAAACCTAGTAGCAAAGAACCCACCTTATATTAATGCCAACACTCTCTCTTAGGAGTCAAAAATTGTTATGGAAGGAAAATCTTAAAACATGCAGTTAAAATGTCATCAAATCTTAACTAACTAGCACCCTCATCAAAATTCTCAAGTCAATTTGTAAACAAAGGATTTGGTTATATCTACAAGGAACCAAGTAACAATTTTTTACTCGACATGTCAAACTAACTTTTATTGTGTGATTAGGCAAACTCAGTTTGGGTCATGAACAGTCTCTTCTTGAAATCAAAAGTTTTTATCAATTATTTATCATACATAACCAATGATTGAGGTGGTTCCTAGTGGAAATTAGCAAAGACTAAGAACAGTATAACCTATTGCAGCAACATTCTAGTTTAATTAGGTCACCATAATCAACCAAATCCTCTTTATACAGCAACTGCATAACAAATCGATTAACTTTTCCAGCCATCATGATGGATAAGAATTTATACATAGTGAAAATAAAAGCTACTGTCTCCTGAACAGGTTATGAGAAAATTATGAATGTATCAAATGAAGAATCAATAGTTTTAAGATGAAAAATTATCTTATCTTACATTTATTCTCTCAACCTTCCGCATTTCATCTTCAAGGAGAGAAAGTTGTGCAGCAGATGTCCAGTGAATGCAATTGACTGGGCTGAAATATAAATTAACAACACAAGCAACAGAGATGGTGGTTAAAATACCCTCGCAAGTCACAAAATGAAATCACATATATACATAATCTATATATATGATTCATGCACTCAATGAGGGGGTGACATCATGTCCATGAGTGTCGTAGCATGGAGCAAAAGGGTCGATGCTCAAACTAGATGAATTAGCAGAAGAATTTGGTGAAAGATCATTGCACAAACTTACAGATGCTTCTCATACTGCATAATAAATGCTTTTATATCAACAAGATATTCTCAATTAGGAGTAAAACTTAGAGAAAGCCAGAAACTACTATAATTATATCTTTCTCTGTAAGAACACAGCATTTTGAACATTGAATCAACAACAAGGACAATATGTTCTAATAATCACGTGCCTCTACTTTTTATTCAAATTAAGCATACACTAGATGATGCTTCATATGACCACTTAGAAGAAATTACATTAATGTTTAATATTTCAATCATCATAGACCTTTTATTTATAAATCAGATCATACCTCAAAGGATATGAGCATAAACTGCAACTGATTTATTGAGCTTTTGAATAAAGAATGTATCTTCACTCATAAAGAATGTACATGAACTTAAGCAATAATTTCAATCAAGTAGCTTTGTGAAATTTCTTTACCGCTTGTGATTTTCCTAGTCACCTTTTTCCCTCATTTTTCCTCTTCTCTCCCATTTTCCACCTTTCTCACTAGCGCATCAACATCACCAGTAGCCAATATGACTCCTCGTCTTCTCGCTCTCTTCCTTTCTATATTCTACTTCCTAGCTTTTATCCTTCATTTCTCTCTCTATGCATGTTTCTTCCTCTGTTTCTCTTTCGTCTTCCTCTTGCTCTCACTCCTCACTTTCTCCATATGACACCTTTGCCACTAAAAATAGAAACAGCATCACCAGCAACTACCAGCACTCTCCTCATTCTCCTTCCTTTCCTCTTTCATCTTCCTTGCTCCTTTATTGTTGTCCACACTAACTTCTTCCTTCTCTCCCTCCTCCCTCTTTCGCCCTAGAGCAATGTCTCTAGCATTGATGTTGTTGATGACCACAACAGTAGAAAGTAACATTGAAAAGGAAGAAGAAAGAGAAGAGTGAAACGGAGGAAGAAGTTACCATTTTTTGAAAATATTAAAAGAATAAAATATTTTTTTTGACAAAAAATTGTTGACTGAATGTCCCGAACAGCATTCCATCTATTACCATTAAAAATTTGACCAAGCTGCTAGATTGAAATACTTACATAACGGAAAAAATATGCATTTAAAATGAAACTTGATCAATTGAAATTTAAACATAAATTAGATCTATCTGGAATTTAAATGACTCTAACCTAGAACTGCTAAAAAAATTCATGATTTTTAGACAACCCCTTATGCAATGGACTATGTACACTCCCAGTTATCATAGTTGCTAAAACATACAAGGCAAGCTGTGCTTTCAGATATCAAACACTACAAATATATACATTACCAGTTTGCATTTACAATAAGTGAAATCAAGGTCAATCAAATAGTTGATGAATTTCCAGTATGATATCTCACCAGGAATCAATTGCTTCTTGAACCAAGTTAGGATTCCCCGATTGGCTGAAAACTCTAGCACGGCCAAAGTCTTCCTCTATTTGAAATACATCCGGGGCCACATTAGCACAATTTTTGCACCCTGCTCACACAAGGAAAGAAAATAACAAAGATAGAGCTACTTCAAATCAGAATTTCACTAACGCATGACAGTTGAGGTATACAGAATTGGTGAATCAATTTCTTATTGCTAAAAGCGTAATATGAACATCTTATTGTATATAAATTCAGATTCTATGAGCTCATAAGAGTTGTAAATAAGTATACAATATATGCACTACGAAGTCATGATGAACACCTATTATGGTTGCTTGTTATCAGATACCAAACTTAGAAACTCAACATACCTATGCAACAAAACTCATCAACAAATGCATGATCTTTTGGTGCACTATCATCCAAGAAAGGATTCATAGCCGTTGGGGCATACCCATGAATTTCATCATATACCATACGCTGCACAGGATCACTAAGCACCTGTTCTTTCCAGTCATATAAATTCACTGAATAATCAGTTTTCCAATATATGTCAGATTGTAAAACCAGACTTGAAAAAATCCATTTTGAAAAACTTACCGAATAAACATCATTAATGAATATGCAGAAGCTATTAATATCTGGATCGTTCCCGCTCAAGTCTGGATGGCATGATTTCATACAATTATAATAAGCTTTCTTAATCTGCTGAGGGGTGGCATCTGGAAGCTGGTAGTCGTATAATACATCAGAACCAGGACATTTAATCATCATCATCAAACCTAAGGTACAAGCTATCTTTAAATTTAGATAGACGGTAATAAGCATACAAATCTAACTTCTCCACAAGAAACAACTTTAAGCCTTAATAACTAATTTCTGCATCTTGCTATCACTTTCTTAAATCTGTTGCACACTGATCTTGAAGTTGGCAGTACCTCTAGTCTAACTTTGATATGTAAAAGGAACAGCAAAGTACATTTTTAGACTACATAGAGGTTATAAGATTTTAGTGATGTTAATATGAGACAAATGGTTCAGGATCAATCTATGGGTGATGACCAGATGAAGAAGACATGATAAAGGGCAAGGTTGCCATGATTGAGATCCCACATAGGAAATGGAAGAGGCCTGATGTTCGGAATTAGGATTGAAGTGTAGGATGCAAGATCTTTATCATACATATTAACTGTTAATCTATACCAATAGCAATATCGAACATTTTTACCAACCATAATTCATGGATGGGTTCATGAAACAGGATCATCAATAGGAAAAACAGATTTACCAGCCCGAGAACAGAGTAGTAATCATCGGCAACGTCATCGCGTGACGAGAAACCCCCAACCGTCGCCGCAGCGATCCTTGAGACCCTCTTCTCTTTCCGACAGCCACGGTGACGCCGACCAGGGGTGGAATTCTCCGCAACCGCTACCCTCGACCACCGGTTCCCATAACACGGCGACAACTTGGGGAATTCGAGGAGCAAGTCAGAGCGCACCGGCGCGAGCAACTGGGCCATCCGGCTACAAACGAAGTGAAGCCGGTTCCGTTTCCCGTGACGTCCAAAGTTCTTATTTTTTTTACTTTTATATTCTGCTTTTCTCCTCCGCCTCTCAAACAACAAAGAGTTTTTCTTTCTTCTGATTTCCACCAATACTCGATCTTTAGGCTTTCATGAGGCCCAGAAATTTTCATCCCGACGACTTCGATTTATAAACACGAGCAACACTCCAAAGAAAAAAGGGAAGAAATACAAACAAATTCGAGGCGGAGACAAATTGAGGCGGGACCTGGTGAATCCGTAGCTTTCACGAGAAGTGGAAAGCATCAAGAACAATGGAGAAGCGTGGGGCAGGGCTGATGGTTGAAGCTCGAACCAGCGCTTGCCTGGCGCAGGCTCAGCCACAACTCCGCCTTGCTGCGGGGAGGCACGCATCTGGCGAACAAGGGCGAGCTTGTGAGTCCGCTAAGGAGCCTCCCGGCGTCCGTCGCCAGAGGCGTAGAGCCAAAACGTTGCGTGGACGCAAGGAGTTCGGCTCGTGGCGGAGTCCATGGTGCCCTGCCGTACACGGGAGCAACTGTCCCGTATTTTCTAATTTTTATAATTTAAATAAATATATAAATGGGCTGTACAAGAGCCCATTAACTGGCATAATGGGCCGAATCAATGGGTTTGGACGGCCCGATATAGAACCAAATCGGCCCAACTCCACTGCACCAACATAACCGACCTCGCCTCGGCCAAGCAAGTGACGCGCCAACCAACCGTCGCTCCGCTCGTCGCTTGCTCCCGCCGCAACCCCGTCAAATGCCGAGCTCCACCAGCCACCTCGACAGCAATCTTTGCTTCCATTCTTTCCTTACGCCTGCCGATGCCGACGCCCCAACCCCTCTGTTCCTCTCCTTCTCTACAAATCCTCCTCATTGCAAAGGATCGCCCACCACATCGGCGGCGGTCGAGGAGACGGAAGATTGGACTCCGATTAGGGAAATATGATGGAGAATGAGGTTCCGTTATGTAGCACCTGCGGAGAGTCCGTGGGTTTCTCCACTGCTGCCAGGGAGGAGATTTTCGTCGCTTGCCATGGATGCAACTACCCTCTCTGCAGCGCCTGCCTTGAGGACGAAACCAGGGAGGGCCGCGACTGCTGTCTTCGCTGCGGGGAACCTTACGCTCGAAATGTCCCGGGTTAGATAGTCCATCGTTTTTACAAAGTTTTGTTCTTGGCCGTCGTAGAGAAATAAATCTTACTTCGTTGTTCTTTGGTACTGAAATATTGGATTTTGCAGAGAAGCTGAGTGATGAGACTGACAATCACGAGGATTCAGGTGTCAGATTGAGAGCCACAGGCCGTCTCCATGATAATGAGGTAGATTTTTTGTTCCATCTTTTTGTTTTGGAAGAAACTTAACGCATTGAGTCGATAGATTTATCCACTTTGATCTCTTTAGGTAGTTTAGGATATGCTCTTATCTCGAGTAATTTTTGCAGGAAAATGGAAGCCATATGAGAAACTCGAGTGATCTCTCCTTCGTTGAAGGTGGTGCATAGATTTCAGTTTGCTCTTTTTCCACCGAAACATGTAATTGATACTTCAATTTCTCCTGTTTCCATACTTGTATGATGTTGCTTCCTTCTTTTTATAGAGGCAAATGGTGAATCTGGGAATCCATTATGGAAAAACAGAGTGGATAGTTGGATGGAAAAAAAGAATAAGAAAAAGGCTGCTAAGAAGGTTGAAAAAGCTGAAATTCCTGTAGAACAACAAATGGAAAGTCCAGAGTAAGGACATAATTTCACTGAATTAAGTTAACCTCAGAAATAGTGACTTGTTTACTATTACTTGATATAGTAGAGTTTCTTACTGTTTGTTAAATTTCTTTATAACTGGTTACATTTGCAAACAAATGAATCGCAGATCCATATTGTATTTATTATAACAATAATAAGGGTGGGAATTTTGACTCTAGAACTCAAAGTTCACTATTTCCTCCCCTTTCTTTCATGGTTAGTCATGTCAGATTCCTCTATATTGGCTCATAGTCATAAGACATTCCTGACTGAGGAATATGATTGTATCGTCGTTAAGTTTACTAATATTCCTGGTTCAGGATTACATTTGTTCACTCTCACTTGGCCTTGTGCAGGCTTCTAGAGGCTTTTGAATCTTTTTCAAGAGTTGTTCCGCTTTCACCCAATAAGCTGACTCCATATAGAGCTGTGATCATAATGAGATTGGTAGTTCTTGGGCTCTTCTTCAATTATAGAGTATCCCACCCCGTCAATAGTGCCTATGCTTTGTGGCTCACATCAGTCATATGCGAGATCTGGTTTGCAGTCTCTTGGGTATTGGATCAATTTCCCAAGTGGTCACCTATAAACAGAGAAACTTATATTGACAGACTATGTGCAAGGTATGTTTCTGTAGATGCTGATGTTTTTGTCACATCACAATTCACATGTACCATGGTATGCTTGTGGATCTTCCAAATCAATCTGTCGGAGGTATAGTATTCATTAGCGATAGCCAAAACTCATCCTTAATATTTGACATTTGTTTTGAAGTCAGTTTCATCGATAATTCTGTGGTTATGTAACAAGTAATCAGAATAGAACTAATAAGTATTAAATGGTGATCAGTAGGGGGAATAGAAAACTTTGTTTATATGCATGTTCCTTCATAACTGTATCTGCAGGTTGTGTTTACTCTATTACTTGTATGTCAAATACTAGACACAAATTTTTAACTAGGAATACAGGAATATGTAATGCTGGAATTCTTGATTATGTTTCTTCATTCATTAGCGTTTGAGCTTCTCACTGAAGCATGAATGAATCAGTTTGGCTAATTTATGATGTTTGGTACTCTAGTTGGAATGTTGGATAACATTTATAACATTTTACGCTAACTGAGAACTAAAATCTTGAATATAGAGGAGCAGAAATAGTCAAAATTAGTAGCTGACCCCAACTAATTGGATCTCATGGCTTATTTTTGTTGATGTTATTGATCTAGTAATCACTGAAATGCAACTCAGCAGCTGAAATATAGGATGACTTGGATATAGACTTGCTAATATTTGAAAAGAAAAAATACACAAACAAACAATTTTTTTTTGTCAGCACTGCATAAAAACAGTAAAATATTATGTTTTAATGCATATGGGAGATATTGTGTCTTTTCAATCAGTTGAATCTGATAGAATTTGTCCATATGTTCTGAAAATTTTACACGTGTACTTGCTAGTTTGATTACATACGTTATGTTGTATTTGTCATGTATTAGAATTTGGTGAAGTCGATTGTTTATCCTTCATTTCCAAACACATCTTCACACAACTTTAGCTTCCAATTTCCAGATATGAACGGGAAGGAGAAGAATCACAACTTGCTGCAGTAGATTTTTTTGTCAGTACTGTTGATCCACTCAAAGAACCACCATTGATTACTGCGAATACTGTGCTTTCAATTCTTTCTGTGGACTATCCTGTTGATAAAGTTTCTTGCTATGTATCGGATGATGGTTCCGCTATGCTTACTTTTGAATCTCTTGTTGAAACTGCGGAGTTTGCTAGAAAATGGGTTCCGTTCTGTAAGAAGTATGCAATTGAACCTAGGGCACCTGAGTTCTATTTTTCACAAAAGATTGATTATTTGAAAGATAAAATACAGCCATCTTTTGTCAAGGAGCGCAGAGCAATGAAAGTAAGTATTTTATTTTAGGCCTGAGAAACTTATTGGAAATTCTGGATTCCTTTCCACCAACCTACCATTGCAGACTGATTTTCTTGTTGACGTGTTAGCCTATATGTGTAATAATATATGAGAATTGGAGGGATGCTGCAATGAACTAATGCCTTTATTCTTTGCAGAGAGACTATGAAGAGTACAAAGTGAGGGTAAATGCTTTAGTTGCCAAGGCTCAGAAAACGCCAGAGGAGGGTTGGGTTATGCAAGATGGAACACCATGGCCGGGAAATAATCCACGTGACCACCCTGGCATGATTCAGGTTCATCACTTTTCTTATCATGAAATTATTTCTTCCTGGACTCTTGTAAGTGGTCGAATTTAGTAACTCATTATTACCTATATATGCTCTTAAATTTCATAAAGTTTTTTAGCATAAGTTGTGCTGATTACATCCAGATCATTCATTGTGTTCCTTTTCTTTTTTTGCCACTTATACTTTCTTGTGGCATCTAACACTTTGTACATTATTAAGGCTTGAGATTATCTTCTCAAGGTCTATTTTATAACACCTATTGTAGCAAACATATTTGTCAAAGTTGAATATCAAGCTGCCCTGTCAAAGATAGCTATGTAATCATGGATCAGTTATTGCATGCCCATTAGTTGAGATTCTTGAGATTGCTGAAAGGTATATATGTCTGCATCTGTATGTTTTTCCTTCCTGAATATGTTAGAAGATATTATTGGTTAGCTATGGGATTAATCCTTCAGAATATCTTAAACTATGACCTCGAGCATTGTGAACAATATGCAAACTTGCTCAAATATTTGAATTGAATATCCATGAATTGGGTTTATCTTTATGAAATCCTTGTTTTTTTAAAGGCCTATATCCTCTTTTTCTTCACATCAAGGGAAGCGTGTTTTTTGGTGGATCCCATTTGACACTTGTTTTTGTTTAATCTGCTTTTGTTCGAAAGTTGTTTCCACATTGCTTTCTTCCTCACTCTCTTTCCTTTCTTCCATTTCATTTATTTTCCTATTGATAGTAGGTGATGGCATTGTTCCTTAGTAGTACACAGGTGATAAATAAGTGAACAATAATGTTTCAATGCTTGAAATTTCTCAGTGCTGTCATAAGATACTCATACTATACATATTATAAGTTTGGACTGAATAGAAATATTTGGCATATCCCAAATAATGCCAACTAAATTCATTTGATGAAGAAAATATATTTAAAAAAACCAATAAATTTAATTCAAGTTCTATTTGCAATTTTGTTCAGGTTTTCCTTGGATATAGTGGTGCTCATGACATTGAAGGAAATGAACTTCCACGGCTAGTTTATGTTTCAAGAGAGAAGAGACCTGGATATCAACACCATAAAAAGGCTGGGGCCATGAATGCATTGGTAAACTATTTTATCTGTCTGTTCAATAAGAATTTATTTACATTGGTGCCATCTTTTTGTAATCTGCAAATATCTTAATCTTACAGGTTCGAGTCTCAGCAATTCTGACAAATGCTCCCTACATTCTTAACCTCGATTGTGATCACTATGTTAATAACAGCAAAGCAGTCCGTGAAGCAATGTGTTTCATGATGGATCCAGAGGTTGCAAGAGATGTGTGTTATGTTCAGTTTCCTCAGAGGTTTGACGGTATAGATCGCAGTGACCGATATGCAAATAGGAATATTGTGTTCTTTGATGTAAGTTTTAGAAACCCAAACTTTCAATCATCACGTGTGCCTGTATGATTTGGTGAAGTTTTCTTTTCTGTAGGTAAACATGAAGGGGCTTGATGGCATCCAAGGACCAGTTTATGTGGGAACTGGTTGCGTTTTCAATAGACAAGCATTGTATGGGTATGGACCACCCAATTTGCCAGTTTTACCTAAGTCTTCATTTTGTTCTTCCTGCTGCTGTTGTTGTGGCCGTTCAAAGAAAACCTCAGAGGATCAGATTGAAGTTTATCGAGATGCCAAGCGTGAAGATCTCAATTCTGCTATATTTAACTTGAGAGAAATTGACAGTAAGCATATTCTACTGCAGTCTTACACACTCATGGATTGTTGATTTCTATTATTTCTTACCTGTTCTGGCCTTCACTTTCAGATTACGATGAACATGAAAGGTCTTTGTTGATCTCCCAAATCAGCTTCGAAAAGACTTTTGGGCAGTCTTCAGTATTCATCGAGTCCACTCTAATGGAGAATGGCGGTGTGCCTGAATCTGCTAATTCTTCGACTTTAATCAAGGAAGCTATTCACGTCATTAGCTGTGGATATGAGGAGAAGACGGAATGGGGAAAAGAGGTACACTTTATTCTCCTCTCTTTTACCTGTAATAAACCAATCATATAGAAGAAGAATTTCATGCTAAAGAATTTCATATGGGGAAATGGAGATTTCTCATTTTCTCATCTTAAAGGCTCATGTGAAACCAACAAGTGATCGAAACATGTAAGCCTTGTTCTATCAAGACATGTAAGACTGTAGTCGAGTCTTAAAGCCCTGAACCAGTGGCTGAATAGGATATAGAATTGTTTTCAAGCAAATCTGGTAAGCAGCAAGCTTTGAATTATCACTTTCCATCTCCAATAGCAAGCGATCTTATCAGTTCATCAACACTTTCAGTCAACCTCACCGCCTGAGAGTTTTGCCTTGGACTTGTTGATCTTTATTTTTCATCCTTTTAAAAAATTTCGCCTCGTTCATTGACAACCTAGTTTCCTTATATTATGAACAGATTGGCTGGATATATGGATCTGTCACAGAAGATATTTTGACAGGATTCAAAATGCATTGCCGTGGATGGAGGTCTATCTATTGCATGCCTACAAGGCCAGCTTTCAAAGGATCTGCCCCGATCAACCTCTCTGATCGTTTGCATCAGGTTCTTCGTTGGGCTCTTGGTTCTGTTGAGATCTTCCTCAGCCGACATTGCCCCCTTTGGTATGGCTATGGCGGCGGCAGGCTGAGATGGCTTCAAAGATTGGCTTATATAAACACCATCGTTTATCCATTTACGTCCCTTCCACTGATTGCCTACTGCTCTTTACCAGCCATTTGTCTGCTCACTGGAAAGTTCATCATTCCGACGGTACATTCTTTTACTGTCTTTTATCTGAACGTAATATCATCGTCCCTATTTGTTCGACGATTGTACTTCCATTCTTCCTCATAATTTGTCACAAGCAAATAGAGGTAGTTGGATGAACTCTACGCAAAGCAACCATGTTATCGTATCGTCTCAACCCCTATTTCGTTGTTTCAGCTTTCCAACGTTGCGAGTGTTCTGTTTCTTGCTTTATTCATGTCCATCATCCTGACGAGTGTTCTTGAACTGCGGTGGAGCGGTGTGGGCATCGAGGACTGGTGGCGAAACGAGCAGTTCTGGGTGATTGGAGGTGTCTCTGCACATCTATTTGCAGTTTTCCAAGGAATCCTAAAGATGCTAGCGGGCATCGATACCAACTTCACCGTCACCGCCAAGGCTTCGGACGATACTGAGTTTGGCGAGCTCTACGTGATCAAGTGGACTACCGTACTGATACCTCCGACGACCATCCTAATCGTCAACTTCGTCGGTGTAGTCGCCGGATTCTCCGACGCGCTCAACAGCGGATACGAAGCATGGGGGCCGCTCTTCGGGAAAGTCTTCTTCGCCATGTGGGTGATTCTGCATCTGTATCCATTCCTCAAAGGTCTAATGGGAAGGCAGAACCGGACGCCGACCATCGTCGTGCTATGGTCGGTGCTTTTGGCTTCGGTTTTCTCACTTTTGTGGGTAAAAATCGATCCTTTCATCAACATCTCCGACGACAGCAAGTCCCGTGGATGCATCGACATCGATTGTAAGTTCAACTAAAAATAGCGCCAACTCTTTCTTCTTTTGTGGATATCAGAAAGAGTGAGTGATGGAGTTTATTGTGTGTGAGTGCATAAGTTTTTTGTATTTACTCTTGATTCATATTATTATATGGGATTTTAGATTTATTAAGTTCAATTATTTTACTAAATTAATTTAGATCTTTTTTATTTTTGATATTATTATTATAAACAAACAATATTATTTTTATTTTGAAAGAAAGAGATAAAAAAAAAGATGGAATAAAGGCAAAAGCTTTTTGCCTGTGTAACGGAGTTTACGGCAGAAGGGTTTAGGGTTTAGGGTGATCGCGATGGCTTCTAGGGTTTCTCTCAAGGCGAAAGGAAAGCGGAAGGCTGGCAAGGGATCCCAGGCCACGGCGGCGGAGGACCGATCGGCCGGCGGGCTCGCCAAGGAGTGGAGCACCTGGGCGATGAGGAAGGCCAAGGTGATGGCCCACTACGGCCCGAAGCCCCAGCTCTACAAGCTCCTCAACCCCGTTTGATGCGTCGGCCGGTGACCGGCAAGTTTCTCCCCTCCCAATAATTAGGGATTTTGATTTCTCAGATTGTGATCTTCTTCCCAATTCCTGTTTAATGCACAACGATGTAGTTGCTAATTTGCAGTTAAATTTTGCGAACCTACGAATTCTTGTATGATTGTTCACGATGCAAGCTGAATTTTGATATCCGTTTTAAGTAATCGATCAAAGTTTTAAACTGCAAAGAACATGATGATTGGTGATTGACCACTCGATGCTAATCTCTGATAGACTCTTTATCTATATGACACTTGCACACTAGTGGTGTATTTAGCTCATAGCAGTAGCTATTTTATGCCCTAGGAATTTTCATGAAATAAACAATCTGATGATTTTAGAATGTCAAATTCCTACACACTCTGATTTTCAATTCAGGAATACTTCGTTTCTTATGTATTATGCAACTTTCAGATTGTTCCAGCTAACCGGCCGTCCAGCTGCTGGCTATTTGAGCTGGTCTTGCTTGATGACCCGGAGAGTCCAGTGAGAACGAACTAATCAGGCAGATTGGGTTGGCTCGATCGTTTTGCAGGATGGACAGGTCAGACCCAAACTCACTTCGATGTTCTTATCGAATGTTAGCTAGCTACAAAACAACTGAACCTTCCTACAAACTCAAGTTTCTCAGTGAAATTTTTTTCCTCTACTGCTGGCTTAACTACTACTGCACATCCCTCACCAAATCTAAGGACTTCCTCATCACTTCTCTCCCAGACAATACTAGTACACAACTACTACTAATACCTACTCCCTGCCATTACCAATGCTTCACTTTCCACTTGTACTCTAAACCTTATTCTTCTTCTCCCCCAGACAATCTCACCGAGGTCAATAAATGTTCGTCCATGGCTTATGATGCAGTGGCACTCCAATCCCAATTGAGAGGTCGATTATCTATCTATTATCAAAAAAGAGAAGGAAAAAAAAAAAATCTCCATCCTTAATATCATCTAATGCTTCACTAACTCCCCATGCCTCCTCTCTTTGGATGCCCATCTTAATTGCACCACAAGAGCAAGTTGTAGTTGGTAAAGTAGGCTATAAGTTGAGCCTTCTTCCGTCTGGTTTTCTTGGCGAAGTGGCTGAGAGCTTCTTCTTCCATGGCAAAAGCCAGTCATTGTGCAAGTAGAGGCAGAGGATTGAAGCATCAGATCACTCGAATGCTTCTCCGTTCTCCTTGCTCTACCTGCATCGCTTTTGACAATGGGACCAAGCTTTCCGATGCTCGGCCGTCGGTTCACTTGGAGCGGAGAGACCAGTTCCGGTGGCCGATGGCTTCACTGGAACAAGAGGAGGAGAAGAGGAGAATGGAATGGTTTGGCAATGGCGAGGCGGAGGAGGACGAGTTGAGGAGTTTGTACTGCGACTACTATTACGAGGGCATCGAGCGGCGGAGGCGGAAGAGTAGAAGACGGAGCGGAAGAAGAAGAGCCTCGCGCGCGGAAGGGGAGGAAGAGGAGGCTGGTGGCGGATTCTTCGCGGTTGCGACGCGGTCGAGCGATCCGTACGGGGACTTCCGGCGGTCGATGGCGGAGATGGTGGTGGCAGGGCGGCGCATGGGCAGCGCGAGCGAGATGGAGAAGCTCCTCCGCTCGTACCTGTCGTTGAATTCGCCGGTGCACCACCCGGTGATCGTGGCGGCGTTCGTGGACGTGTGGGAAGCGTTCGTGGCCGAATAATTTAGATTAGATTAGATTTGGTATTTACTAAAATGCAGCGCTCATCATGGCGTTAGTTCGCATAGGCATGAATTAATTATCATGCCATTTAGAAAAATATCCCTTCGTACACACTTTTTTTTTTTTTTTTTTGTCATCTAGAGAACCTTATATAGATTTGATATTACGAGCATCCATGTTTTTTTCGTCTATGAATGATTGTACAGTAATGAGAAATATATAGTATCTTCTTCGTGCACGAGCTCGACAATGTTACCGTTGTTCAATTAAATTTCGATTGCGATTTAGCTGGAGTTAGAGTTCAGTTGTATCACGATTGAAATCTGATCCAATTGCGATCAGAATTCGACCTAATCGTGGTCATCAGCAGAGCAGTCGTGTTGGGACTTCAACTCCGATCGAATTGCGATCGGATTTCAATTGGATTGCGATCGATATCTGACTCGATCACGATCGCCAACAGCTGTGATGTTACAATCGAGCTGAATTCTGACCCGATTGCATGCGGCTGTGATCCAATTGTGATTGTGTGCCTACTGCTGACGATGAGAATGACGCTGGTAACCCTGACAAATTCAGGGTTTAACTATATCACATTCGATGAGAATATTGTGCATTCTTTATTCATCCATAGATATTATTATATTTGGTAATTGCGAATACAATAATATTTGATCATTGTATTGTAATAATGATATTTGTAAAATAAAATAAATATCACGAAGTATTGTTTGATATTATTTTTTCAATCAAAATTATAGGGTTTTTTTTTTATAAAAAAAGATTCTTCTATAAACTAATATACAATTATATCCTTAGCTATTCACAAATTGTTTTAAAACTTATTTAATTATTACATTGACGCCCTATCATATGTACTATTAAATTAGAAAGATTTCTTTCGTGGTTTTATCCATAATAATAACTATTATCAAATATGAATAAATATTTTATTCATAGAAATGCAATTCTATGTCCTCTAAGTTTATTTATCCAAAATCTTCTACTTTAATAAAAATTTAAAGTAGTGCCAGTTGTAGATTTATCTAAAATACTTAAATATAATTTATGTTAATTAGTCACATCGATGAGTTGGGAATGCGCTAAAGTGGTAGAGCATCAAACGCAAAGCAACGCCGAGGAGCAACAACGACCTTTAGACAAACAAACTTTTGAGGTCGAGACTATGACCAACAATGGTGGATGGAGGTATAATTTTTCGTTTTCAGGAAAAAGCCTCGAGCCACAATTGTAGTTGTAAAAAGATCATCTCATTTGTCCCGAATGCAAGAAAAGATGGATCGATGTAGACCATACTAGTTGCTGTGGCACAAAATTGATAGACGATATGAAGACTGAGGTGAGGTGGGGTGCAAGCTACTCGCTATCCCTACAACTACAACTATATATATACTTCTCTAGCTATACATATATATAAAGAAAAAAAAAAAAAAGCAGGCTAGGTAGCATTCCACTGTTGAATGATGGCATTGCATTCACTTAACTACTTAATATATATCACAAGATATTTTCTAGATATTTTTGGTACTGCAAGATTCCTATATCTATACATTAGGACCAAAAATAAACAACACAATCTACTTAAATCTTCACGACTATCATCATATAATTTTAAGAAATTCATACTATTATTAATTATTGCAATTTTGCCATAGCATTGTGGTCGGCGATCGTTCGGCACTCAATTTCTTCGGCGTCATTAACGATGATATTATAGCTCTGTTCTACGAGATGTCGAATTGTGGCCGTCAATACCGTGGTCAAAATCCAATGATGTGAAGTCGAGGAACGGTGGTGACTGTGAAAATTACTATGCATTTATTAATGTCGCATGGTCGCAAAGCAATTGGACACTTAGGAGATCAAAATCATGTGTATGTGTATATATATAAATGATTTTCTATACAATTTATCTGTGAGTATCTATGAGCTCTTCTATTATCCATCATCTGATCCCCTGGGGTTCAAGAATTGAGCTATATATATAATTTTGATATGGTGAGCAACTCATCTGTGAGCACCCATGAGCACCTCCATTATCCACCGTTCAATTTCATAAAGTTCAAAGATTAAGCTATAGTGCTCATCCAATCAGTGGACATTGAAGGTGCTCATATATTAATTGTTCATTGTATCAAATATATCTAGATAGATAGATAGATACACATGTGAATTTGATCTCTTGAGCACCAATTAATATGCGATTGTGCATGATGAACAGTATTTTCATCATAAAATCATTAGCATCGCTTGAAATTGGTCAGAATCCAACTGAATTGCAGTTGCTAGTACTGCGACCACAGGCGACTGTGATTTGGTCAAATTTTAGCCATGATTTAGTTGAATTTCGATCACGATTGGATGATACCGACATTCCCTAGGGTTTATAGATTGAAATATAGTATCATTGCAGTCGATGCTAAAGAAATTGATCTCTCATCGCGA
>JBAMHZ010454245.1:0-20879 GCA_037177395.1 Alpinia galanga | reverse complement strand
TTTGACTTACCCAGGTGATTAGTAGAAATTTACTAAAATTTCAACCTCATCCAACTCAGCTATTGAAGGAGCATCTCCGAAAGATTGTAAAGTAAAGCTAACCACCCTCAAAGATTAATCGTACCAAAAGTTTAAACACCCTAGTATTAAAAAAAAAAAAAAGTAAATCGAGAAAGACTATGAGAGTGTAGTTGCATATTCAAACACAAAATTGTAAGCTACGAGATCGTAGGTTATATAAGGAAGTTAATACCGATCTCACAAAAAGAAATTGTCGATGATATAGAAGTTAAAAAAAAAAAAGTTGAAAATGTCTTTTGAGCACTATTTAATATATATATATATATACTATTCCAATAAACTATGATAAACGCATACCAACCTATGAATAATTGATTGCAATGCTTTTAATGTGAGAATGCTTCGTGTAAATTTGCATTTGATTTACCTTTGCAATCCCACTATTTGACCTCGATCAAACTTAATTACTAGATATTCAATTAAATTAATTTAAATGTTGTGAAACAGTAAACAATAATATCATCCCAAAATGAATAAAATATTGGTAGGATAGTCTTTCACTTTGCTAGTCTAGGTCTCAAGGACAATGGGAAAACCACCAAGGATGAAAGAAAAAAAAATCATTTTCAATTTAAAGTTCCATCCCTTTCTAAAAGGAAAATAAAAGCAAGTTTGCTGAAAGTGAAATATTGTGGTTCAATAAAAAAAAAGTAAGCAATCTTAAGTCAAATGAACACACACAACCTTTTATTCTCAATCATCACAAGCATCCCACTTGTGTGTGGAATCATCTTTTTGTACGTGGAGTGATCTTACTGATATGGGGAAAACAGTGTTCAAGTTAGACACTACTAACTAAGAATGGATGAAATCTATCTAAATCTAAAGCAAAATACCAACTAAACAAGACTACTATTTGTTATAAAATTCCTTAGGGTAACACGTGTGTTGTTCTAACTTTAAGAGCATTAAATATGTAGGAATGAGGATAGATGCTCAAGGATGTCAAGTTTGCATCTAACCCATGATTGTATATCGATGGCTAGATGTGAGGAATTGACTCTCAGATCGTGTATAAAGGGAAGAGCAAGTTCGATCAAAGGCAATGATACTTGCATAGCTATGAGAAGATGGTGACTCTTATATTCTATTGCTTAGGGTTGGCTCAAACGCCACCTATACATGCAGAGTTCCATTCAACTCGAAATTTTAAGAAACTAAAACATGTCCAAGAAGACCTCACTTAATAAAACAAGAGTAGAATAAGGTACAACTATTACTCTCGGGGACAATACTTTCTAAAGAAATTGTTAAAATTTTCTTTTCTTTATATCTACATGGACCCAAATGAGTTAATTCTTATCACTAATAGCCATCACTATCCACCCAGCACAGCTATGTGAAGCAAAGCACCAGGCTTTTCTCAATAAAGAAATGACCTACAAACTGTTCCTGTTGAACAATTGTCCCCAAAGTTACAGGAAACTTCTATATAACATCAGCTACCCCTATTCCTTCCATTGGAAGAGATCAGGAACACATACCGTTGTTGTAACTTGAGTTGCATAGTTTTGAGGCCAGGAATGGGGACTGCCACTTGCATAGATATACTGATTGCCATCATCCTTCCTCCTCTTGGCGTCTTCCTAAAGTTTGGCTGCAAGGTTACAAACTTCATCAATCATGAAAAATAATTTTGGGTTCAAGAAATAAAGTACTGTAAATAAGAGAGCAGTGAGATTGTGTTTTCTGTTCTTTTTTTCCCCCCTCAATGGATACTTTTGATGCTGAACAGGTGGAATTTTGGCTTTGCCTTTTGCTGACACTGCTTGGCTACCTCCCGGGGATCATCTATGCAATTTATGCCATCACCAAATGATTCAGTTCTACTTTTCTCAGGTGACAGAAACAATTATCTTTCTCTAATCCCCTACTCTTTTATCAACTGATGATAGAAATGAGATTTAAGTTCAAGTTCATGGTCTAATTTTGCAGGGTATGATAGAGAATGATGAAGGTGGTTGTGGAGCAGTGGTGGCAAATTTAATGTCTGGTTATCAGCTTTGTGGTCTGAATTTGTAGAGCATCGAGGAATTGGTGTTTGTCTTTTATTTAATGGTGGAATTGTTTGTTTTTTGTTAATGTGATTTCTACAACTATTTGTTCCCAACAAGGCAAACTGCTGCATTGTAAAGATCTACTGCTTCTATGTAGCATTGTTCTTCTGCAGTATTTCTAAAACTGGACATAACTGGCTCAATCAGATAACCTGATAACAGTTTGATAGATTTGATTGGATAACCTGATATCCTCTTCTACTACTATATGACATTGGAAACTTGTAGTATTTCCTAATATGGTAAACAGTTGAATCAAAACATCTACTAATACTATGTGGCATTGTTCTTGTGCACTATTATAAAACTGGATACGACCAGTTCAATTGGAAAAACCGAGGACGGTCTGGGTGGTTTAATCAGAAAAACCAAGACTCAAAGGGGTACCTTTGTTATCATTGGGAAAGAAATCTGAGGAATCATTCTGCAACTATCTGTTCTCAATAAGACAAACAGTTCATTGCATTGGAAACATCTGCTAGTTCTATGTGGCATTGTTTTTGTGCAATGTTTCTAAAACTGTATATAACCGATTCAGTCGGATAACCTGAGAATGGTTTGGCTTATTGTTGGGAAAGAAATCAGAGGAATCATCTGAACTGATGGTGGTTAAATTGCCCTAGAAAAGTAGAGTGTGGTTGGTTCTTGTGTGGATAAAGTAGAATCAGAATAAGCTTTTAGCAAGAGATATAGGATATACCATTGTTCTGTGCATTATAGAGCATCCAGTTTGGTAAGCTATCAAAATCATAATCAATCCTGATGGATTCAGTGGTTGACACATGGATCTTCGTCATTGGCTTTCACTAAAGCTTCCAACTCAGCTGTTATCATTCTTCACTTTGGCATTTTGTTGGAACAGGCAGGACAGAATAGACCTACAATATGTAGAGTTGATGGATTCTTGCACCAACATGATATGAAGAAATAAGGGAATGCAACTAAATGAAAAGCAATGGAACTCCTATGTCGAGCCGGACCAAGTCAGTTGATCAAGATGTTGTTTGTGTTTGGATTTGGCACAATGATTAAATTCTGTTAGAATCAGAAAGAGTGCCATGACTCAACAATCAGCAACAATAATATGGTTACTAGCATGAAAAAATGTTCAAACTGAAGCTTCACAAGAACATAATCATTAAGAAAATTAGTTAAAGGCATATAAGAGAAACATTATCATGTTATGCTAAACATTAGTCCATTACTACTGTTCAATACACAGACTGAGGAAATAACAGTGCAACTCAATTGAGAGCATTCTCTTCAATCTCAATTTTGCATAGAAATTATTAATACAAATACTTTGGCAACTCTTTTGGAAAATGTTTAAAACTGAACCTACATAAAAAGAACACAATCATAAAAAGAAATGAAAGCTAGTTTGGCAAGATAGAAGATATATGGTTATGTCCTTTCATGAGTTTATACGATACTTCACTGTTAACAGTATTGTCTCTTGAAGTACTAAATAGTCCAACAACTTATGCCATGGATAGGACTTCAAGAGTAGTTCATAACATTATGCAATTGAACTAACAAAATTAATACATATTCTGATAATACAATGCTATACTGGGAAAAAGCTGTCATATGACTCTCCTCTAGTAATCATATCCCTAATATTCCATTAGCTTTAACTTCTCTATTGTCAACATCGATGCAAAATAAATTTTAACAAATGAAACAGACACAAGATTAATGGTAATAATCTGCTTGTAACTACTTTACATAAATAGAATATACCAAAATGATAACACTGTTTTCAAATACTAAATCTGGGAAATAGATCTCTGGGTCCTCTTTTCCAACAATATGGACATACCATGTATAAAACCCATGTATAGAATGACCAGAAGGAATAGGATCATCACTGTTAACATTCAAACCCTTCACTAAGTGAGAATAGAATACATAAAACTGCAGGGAAGATTAGATACCTTGATTCAAAAGAGAAAACAATCAGCAGTGACATGGAACTCAGTGCAAACTCATAGAATAAAAAGCTCAAAAATTTGGAGCTATTTGCTACCAGATTTTGTTTCAAAGATTGAATTTACAGCTCCTTTTTAGGCTCGCTATCTTATCAACAAGAAGTGAAAAGGAAAAATGCATCCAGAAGATAACCATCTTATGTACAGAAATGTTGAAGAGAACCATCTTATGTACAGAAATGTTATAATATTACAATACAAAACCAACTATTCTAGAATTTTACAATTCATAACCTAAACAAGCATGCTAACTGTCGACATATTATGCAGCAAGACCTTCAAAAAGAGTATTCCAAACTGGGGGAAAAATGCTCCATAACATCAACAACATCTAGCAGCATCAGTGAACATATTAGGTCTGTCATATCTTACATTGTATGACACCATCTTACAATTCATAACCTAAACAAGAATGCTAACTATCAACACCATCTTACAACTTCAAAACAAGTTTACACTTTCAAACATAATGGAGAATCAGAAATTTAGCTGTGTGTGAAACTGACATTCTAAACAGTCACCACTTATCCACAACGTCGTCTTTCTGAAGCCATACCAAACATGACTAAGTATATAATAACAACTTAGAAAATTAAATCTTGTCATTGTCCTATCATAAAATTCCTGGGTAAAAATACCAAAATCTACTATGAAAATATGATTGAGCAGCAAGTAGAAGCATTTCCAAGAAAACTATTTGAGGCATAAGTAACATGCACCCTAGTGCAAGAGTCAAGAGACTTCCACTAGTGTAAGGTCTAGGGAAGCATGATGACCCCAGTTTTCTCATAAAAGCAAAGATGCTAGCTTCCATGTCGGGCATTCCCCCTTCTGAATGTTAAAAAGGTGGGAGACACCTAAAGGAGTAAGAAAAAGTAGAATTTATTTCCAGGTAAAAGCATAGTAAGTCCAATAGCCCCCTACAGTAAGTATTATCCAAAATGAGCATGAACGACGAACACAGTCACATGATCCAGCAGCATAAGGACCTGTAATCAGCTGGATGCAGACTTGAGCTCCTCCAACATGGATTTGACATGGTCAGTTACAAGCTCAATCCGTTTCAAGTAAACCTCCAGCTCAAGAATCTGCTGCCTTCGCCATTGGTCATCCACAGGCGCCCCTGAGCCCACCAAAGAACTACCTCCAAGGCTCATGGGCAGCAGGTTCAATTGCAATGTCCCACCAAAACCTGGAGCAAATGGTCCTACAATGGAAGAATTGATCAGCTCCTTAAACAATGGTGAAAGACAGCTTTTCACAGTCGCCTCAATGACGCTCGGAGTCGGCATAGCAACTGATGAAACCACGGATGCAGCTATCGGGTTCACCGGAGTGGCATTCTCTGCGACGGCTCCCACTACTGGTGCCACAGCCGTCGCAGCTTCTTCTTCTGGCGTTCTTCCTCTCCTGCGCCTTCTGGATCTCGTCATCCTATCAGAACCGAAAGAGCCCTGATTGATAGGAACCATAAATATCTCATTGGAAACAGTGTTATTAGCGTTATTGAGGTCTTCGTCATCGCTCTCTTGCGTCCTCTTTACGTTGGCACTCCATATGTTGCGGGCGATATCATAGATTGCCCGCTCATGAACACTTTTAAAGGCGAAGTCTTTCCCCGAGGATCGCATCCGGCTGACGCAGTTCCGGTACTTCTTCTTCAGCCGGCGAAGTTTCTCGATAAGCTGGTTCTTGGTGAAATCGAAATGGAGCTCCTTCTTGATCTCCTCGTAGAAGGGGCCGGTATCATACTGGTGAGACGCAAACGTGGTTCCACGACTGGAGGTGAACTCGAGGAAACCCTTCAAGATTTTGATCTCCTCCTCGTCGGTCCAAAGCCGCTGAAAAAGCCGGCGTGACTCATCGTAGGTGACGACGGTTAAAGGCCTGCTGAAGTCGGCCGTGGAGACGGAGACGGAGACGGAGACGGGGACAGTGACCGATGTCGAGGCCGTAAAGAGGGCAGCATCGGAGGATGTGGCGGGAAAGGAGACGACTTGGATAGGTATCGCACCGTTACGGGGAGCAGCGGCAGGATCGACACTACGAACAGGGTCTGGAGCGTCAACGAGTGCCGCAGAGGCGTTGGGTTCATCTGCAGGCGTAGTCTTCTGAGGTTGATTCGCAAGAGCGTCCCCGCCTTCGGCACCATCGTCGCCATCTTCGCTGTCGCCCTCCTCGTCGTCGTCGTCCTCGTCCTCAAAGTCTTCGTCTTCGGAGACGGCGCGCTCCAGCTCTGCTTCGACGTTGGACATCTCCTTTTCTACCCAAAACCTCTCTCTCTCCTCTCTCTCTCTCTCTCTCTCTTCCTTCCACGAATTGGATCGATCAAGCGGGGGAAGAAGGTTTGGGTTTGGGTTTGGATTTGGAGTTGGGGTTAAATTAGGGTTAGGGTTTGGTCTCGAGCAGAGATTTGGACGAAGACTCAGGTTCGTTTAACGCGATAAGGATTCGCTCCAGCTCGCGTTATTCTCTTCCGTACGATTTCAAACCGACGGTCAAGATGACGAGACGGACTGCGGATCGGGAAAGGGACGTCGATGGACGTTCTCAAGACGAATCTGGGCCGTTTGCTGTGGCGGTCAAAATCATCCTGGACACGCGGCGGAAGACTAAGCCCGATGTAAGAATGAATTTAGGGTCCACAATGCGATGCTCAATTGCATCTCTTTGTTAATATCTCAACACATTTCATGTGCACATCTCTCCAATACAATTATGTCCCATTTTCTCTACGTTGTCACAACATTATCCATACATAACAAGTCAACTCATCACACTTATCATTAAGGCGAGACAAACATGCAGTAGTAAAGAGTCCCGTTTGGCTTTTTAAAATCTACAGTTCAATCTCTAATTATAATACATTTATAAAAATTTTCTTTAAATGAAATAATAAACAAGGACACTTCAGCTGCTCCACATAAATATTTTTTAATTTATTTTGATGGTCAATAAAATATATCTTTCTTAAAAGTTGATTAACATTCTCTGTTAGAAATCCCTAGGACATGATTAACTATCCCTATAACTAGTCGGATAAAAAATTTAAATATTCAATACTAGTATATATATATATATATATATATTAGCTTTCCACGTAAAAGAGAAGAGAAATAGCCCGGAAAAAAAAAACAGAAACAAACTCGAGAGAAACCAAATTCAAGGAAATGGGGTGTGGTAATGGTCTTGTATAAGATACAATAGTGATGCAAGGCAACATTCATTCATGATGTTAATGTTAGAGGATACTTTTTCTTTCGATGGGGAGCTGTTGAGTTATTTTAATTGCTAAGCTAAGTTATAGAGTTACTGTGCTGAGCTACCGAGTTAAGATGCCAAGCTGTTATACCTAACTGAGTTACTAAATTGGACTGCTGAGCTGAGTTGTCGAACTGGATTGCCAAACTAACGAGCTGAATTGCCAAACTGGATTGCCAACCTACTGAGCTGAATTGTCAAACTAGATTGCCAAGCTACTGAGCTGAATTACCGAACTTGTCTTATAAGCAATGTTTCTAAGTAGCAGATTGTTTAGAAACTGAAGAGCCAAGGTTTGCATAAATGTATATTTCTTAAAACAGATTCATCTCACCTCCACAATACTTAGAGGTTAATACAAGACGTCTGTTTCCCAAGCACAAATAGTTGCGGTGAACTGAAATGCGCTTAAGTACTATCATAGAATTTTACCGAGTGGAAGGACTTGAAAGACAAAGAGAAAGAGAAAGAGGAGCACACAGGTGGATAAATTACTCGTCATAGTCTTTTTCTACTCAAGGCTAAGGCTCCTTATATAGGAGTCCTCCTACCGGTGGAATAAAAGTTAATAAATTATTTTTATTTGCCACCATAAAACGCTGAACACACACGAGTCACATAAATTTAATGCAATCTGGGCCTTGAATTTGCACCCCTTACGGACATGAGTATAAGAGAGAGTCTCTCTTCATACATTTGTTCATAACATTATACTTATGAAACAATATAAATCAAACATTAAGATCTGAAATTACTAATACGAGACGAGTCTCATACACAGTAGAAATTTTTTTATTTTTATGTCCACCTCTTTTCTAGTCACAATTTCTAACGATTAAACTGCCTGAAATGCTACGAGTGATGCATAAGCCCCATCCTTTACATTGATCAAATCCTCATGCTTGCCCATCTCTATCACCGATCCATTCTTGAGCACCACAATCGTATCGGCACCTTTAATGGTGGACAATCGGTGTGCAACAATGATAGTTGTGCTGTCGACTACCACTCTCTCAATTGAGTCTTGCACTATATGTTCAGACTCTGAATCAAGGGCACTGGTAGCCTCGTCGAACAGCAAGATCTTTGGATGCTTTATGATCGCGCGTGCAATAGCCAGCCGTTGTTTCTGGCCTCCTGATAATTGGGCACCTTGTTCGCCAACCAAAGTGTCATAGCCCTACACCAACCAGCACAAGTGGCTTAGTCATTCATTTTTAGACAGTCTTGTTAGTACGATGGCTGTTAGATTTTGTAACCTGATACAACCCGCTTATGAACTGGTGCGCGTTCGACAACTCTGCAGCTGCCAATACCTCTGACTCAGTGGCATCTTCTTTTCCATATGCAATGTTGGCTCGAATTGTATCATGGAACAGTACAGGCTCTTGACTAACAAGACCCATTTGCTGCCTCAACCACCTGATCTGTAGGTTTCGTATGTCGACTCCATCTAGCAGTATATGACCAGAATTAAGGTCATAAAATCTTTGGAGCAGCGATAGCACAGTTGATTTCCCGCTTCCACTTTCACCGACAATAGCAACAGTCTGTCAAAGAGATCAGAACTTGGTTTCTATTACTTGTTCAACAGAAAAACAATTAGCTATTTTGTTTAACAAAAGAGTGCAGAAGCATTCATTCAGGAATAAGATTAGTCAGTTTACCTTTCCTGATTGAATATTGAAGCATAGATCGCGAAAGATCTCGGCGTCTGGCCTAGAGGGGTACCTGAAGCTGACATGATCAAAAACAATATTTCCCTCTACTAAGTCTAATGTTGTACCAGAATCATCACTGGAATCAATCTTGGACTTCCGGTCGAGTATGGCAAACACAGAAGCCGCAGCGGTTTTTGCTTTTGCAGAGTCAGGTGCGAGTGAACTATACTGTGTAATCCCTATCGCAGCAAAATTCAGAGCGAAGATGACCTATATGATACACAAAACAATGTATTCCGTATTAGCAGGGAACCCCTTCAATGACAGTGAACATACATGTAGATACTACATGATAAATTAAGCATATTCGAGAGTAATAATTAAGAACCAATTTCCCAATGGGAAGAAGAGGAGGCTTACACAAAAAACATCAGAAAATGTTGTCTTGCCATCCTTTATGAGCATAGCTCCAGCATAGAAGGCAGTTGCATATACGCAGAACAGTAAAGTGTTAGAGAGACCAAAACTTACTCCACCAACCAATCCTTGCTTTATCGTATTACTCATAGGACCTTTATATTTCCTTCGATAAATTTCCATCACCTTCTCTTCAGCTGTGAAAGAAGCAACAGTTCTGATACTTCTAATTGCATCAGTAGCGACCTGACCTACTTCCTCAAACATCACCTGCAGCAGCAAAGTTGGTTACGGTGTAAGAATAGT
Organism: Alpinia galanga; assembly: GCA_037177395.1. NCBI lineage: Eukaryota > Viridiplantae > Streptophyta > Magnoliopsida > Zingiberales > Zingiberaceae > Alpinia > Alpinia galanga. The sequence continues at coordinate 11,105 of JBAMHZ010454245.1, read as the reverse complement.
TTGTTTACTCATGAGAACTATTAGGTCAGCTAGCATGGTAAAAAGTATACTCCCAGAAGTAATTTTAAATATATTCTTGATTAAAAAGTTTCCATTTTACGCACAGATGTTGCAGGATGTTTCAGAAAAAAACAAGTTGAGTTGACAGGTTGAATCCAATAGCCATGTGAGTTTTCATCTTAAGAAGGTTAATCAGCAGTTGAATTCAACCACTCAAGTTGCATAGGTTACCTTTGCGTCTTGAGTCAATCCCTTCATGAATTTTAACTGAATCCATCCATTGAGGCCTATCAAAGGCACCAAAGCTAAGACTAAAAGAGCCAACTGCCAACACGCTGACAAAGCAATCGCCAAACCAGCAACCAAGGTGGAAACATTCTGAACCAAAAGTGCCAGAGTATCGCCAACAAGATTCCTCAGTGCTGCTGCATCTACTGCAAGTCGTGCACCAATTGCTCCAGTCGAATTTTCAGGCTTGTCGAACCACTCAACCTCCATGTGAACAATCTTGTCAAAGGACATTGATCTGATTCTTTTTATTAACTTGGACCCAGCAATAGCAAACAAGAAAGCTCTAATTGGAATAGATATCAAGGTTACCAAGCCAAGAAAAGTTAACATCAATGACCAAAATTTGGAATCCTTGTGAAGCTTACTTGGTGGCTCAAATAAGGTATGTACTACTCTTGACAAGATAACTGCAAAAATGGGCAGTAGAACACCACTAACTACAGCAGCAAATGAACCTAGCAGTAGAACAGGAAGCTCTGGTTTATTTAGATAAGCAAGGCGGTTAAGTGGTACTTCAAGATTCTGTGATGGCACTTCAGGAAGGGAGATCTCCATGGAAATATCTAGTTTTCCAGGGGGCAACCTAAAGGATTCTGATGATGCATATTGATTTTCGCGTCCACTGGTTGACAGCTGGGATGATGTATTTTGAATCAACTGTTGGCCAACGCTAGCATATGACTTCACCTGGTCAAGTGGAGTATGTTGATCAGCATCTTGCTTCACTTGTTGCAACCTTACAAGTTGGTTATAAGCTCCATACGGAATCTGAATAAGCTCATCATGTGTACCTATTTGACTCAAAAAAAAAAAAGACATTTTAGACAAGAATGACATTTACAAGTTGATAAAGCTGGAAAAAATGATATACCTATGGGGAAAAAATACCATGCTTTAGGAAATAACAGTGACACTTTAAGATGTAGGTTTAACACAAAAATCTAATTAATTGATCCCCAAAGTATAGGAATTCTATGGAAGATATACACCTTTTTCTATTATCGACCCTTTATGAACTACAGTGATCATGTTGGCATTCCTCACTGTAGTCAGTCGATGAGCAACAATGACAGTGGTTCTATTTTGCATGGCATGAGCAAGCGCTTCTTGCAAGATAAATTCAGATTCTGCATCAAGAGCACTGGTGGCTTCATCTAGTAATAATATTTTTGGGTCCTTAAGAATAGCTCTAGCTACTGCAACTCTTTGTTTCTGTCCACCAGAGAGTTGAATTCCATGATCTCCAACCAAGGTGTCAAGACCCTGAATATAATATGAAGATTACAGTGTAAAGAAGGCACAAATGAAAATAAATAGAAAAGCAAACAGTCATAAAAAAAAATACACACCTGAGGTAGTTGTTCGATAAATTTGGAAGCATTGGCTAGCTCAACGGCAGCTTTAATTTCATCAACAGTAGCACCATCCTTGCCATAAGCAATATTTTCCCTAATGCTAGACGCAAAGAGAACTGGTTCCTGGCTAACAAGTCCAATTTTCTCTCTTATCCATCTCAACTGAAAATCTTTGAGATTGATACCATCTATAAGAATTTCACCAGCTTGTGGATCATAAAATCTTTCTATTAGACTAATTATGGTTGACTTCCCGCTTCCACTTTCTCCAACTAAAGCAACAGACGTTCCACTTTGAATGAATAAAGACAATCCTTTTAATACTGGATCATCAGGTCTAGCTGGATAGCTAAAGTAGACATCCTTTAATTCAATATTTGCTTGCATGCCATCCAATGTGATTCCAGTGGTATCATATGCATCTATCTCAGGCTTCCTTTTGATTGTCTCAAACATCTTGAATGCTGCTACTTGTCCTGCTGCAAAAGCACTTGTACATGGCGAGGCTTGCCCTAAAGACCTGAAGAATACTTATCAGACTGACTATTGCATTATGTATGTTCTCACCAATTGTTATTCAAGTTGTTGAAAGCCTACATGAGCATATATGCATACTCCTTGCACTTCATTATAAACAAAAAGATGTAGAGGTAAATTAAAACAATAAATTGTGTCAATAACTAGTTTGAACATGATTTGTCAATATCATGCACTGATCAGAAACCTCATCCGAACTTAACTTGCTGCTCCAGTATAGAAAGGTTACTATGGTTTCAGTTTGCAATAAGTTTTCTCTTTGATATCATCCTCAAATCATCACATGGGCCACTTAACCTATGCAACAAAATGTGGGCTTGCTTCCATATATGTTATCAAAAAAAGTTCTTTAGATTTGCAGATGCTTTAAAACATGAATAGCATCATGCTTTGTTGCATTAATAGCCTGGCTCAAAACCTTTCATTATCCCAATTAGAGGTAAGAGTTATATTTGTTTTGGAGTTAATAGATTAGTGCCATGAATTATTTATATCATTAGGTGTTATATATTATATGGATGTAATGGTTCTATTTTGATTCAAATAACACAATATAAGTTTATCCTCTCTAAACTTGGTAAAAGACAAAACTAAACCTAAGATTAGAATTGTTTCCCTTTTTCTCTCTAGGCAGAGGATGAAGGTTTGGTGTCAAGATGCGACCTTCCTCCCCCTAAAATGTCTCCCAATTCCCATATCTCCAAACCCTATTTATCTCCTCAACCCTACCTAATGGTTTAAACAAGCATTGTGAAAACATGCTTCTGAGTTATGATATGACAATAACATTTTCCTAGAAAATATGGAAATTTATAATATAGAAATAGCATATGGGTATCACATCAACTTCAAACTATCCTATTTTATGGTAAATTTTCTTATGCAAAATACAACTCACATGGCGCCTGTAATGACTGCCAGAATTACATTGAAAACAGCTCCTCCAGTATAGTTGTGCTTCAATATTAACTCAGACCCGTACCATATTCCTAAACCATAACCGAAGAAAAGAATAGCAAAAGTTGCACCCAAGCCTATTCCTGCAAATAAGCCTTCCAATATACTGGCCCTGTAAGCACTACTCAGACTTCTATCGTATTTCTTTATAGCGTGTTCCTCTCCAGTAAAAGAGGCAATCTGAAAAGAAAAAAAAAATCAGTGTTTTTAGTTTAGGAAAAAATAATTACTCTTTTAACCCACATGAATAAGCAGGAAGTGTCCCTACAGTCCTAATTGAGCCAATTGTTTGATCAACAGTTGCAGCTGCTTCTGAATAAGCTGTCTGTCCATGAGCTGCCATCTTGCTCAAGAGAGTAGCCATGACTGCTGCTGCAAGAACCATAGGAGGAATGGTGGACAGCATAACAAGTGTAAGTTGCCATCCTTGAATGAATGCTACAATAAACCCTCCAACGAATGATGACAGAAATTGGACAAACTTTCCAGCCTACGAGCAAATCATATAACATATAACTGAGAGATGGATTTCTAAATATCCAACTATTAAGGATAATAGGATCAACAAACATAGCTGTGTCAATAAAAGTGGGAGTTGAAACTAAATCTAACTAGGATGAACAAGTATGGAAGTGTATCTAGTTGATCAGACAAGATAAACTGAAAAAAATAAAAGACAGTGCAAACAGTTGCTCACTTGAAAAGGAAAACACAGGAATCAAGTAATCTTCCCGTACCTTTTCACCCATGGCATCTTGAATGAGAAATGTGCCACCTGACATCTTTGCCACGGCTTCTCCTGTGTTTGTTTCCATGTCAAAGAATCCAATATCTTGTCCAAGTATGGCTTTCAAGTAGAGATTTCTAATCCTTGCAGCTTGTCTTTCCCCAGTGATTGTCCAGCAAGCCACCTCTAATAATAAACATTATTTAGCATTAAGCATCTTAGCTAAGAAATAAGCAAAGAGGCATGACGTGGTAAATGTGTATTCTTACGAAGTAATGATGCTATGCCATTCACCAAGCCTAAATATACAAACTTGAGAGATACCTGATGAGAAATGCAATTTTTGGGGATCAAAATTGAGAATGCCATATGTGTAACATGAAAACTCAAAGGGAAGAGGAAAAAAATTTTGCATATCAGGGGAAAAAAACAGGTTCTCTGATTAGCAAGAAATTTATTATGATTCTTTTTCTCTTGATAAGATGAGTGTAAGAGCAATCCACCTTGGAAACTGCATGAGCAATGTTTCTTATATTTATGTTCATCCCAAAAGCATTAACCATATCTCCAAAAAACACTGTTGACATAGGTAAGGAGATGCCATTCACGATAGCTGATATTGTGCCCACAATGAGCAAAACATAGTCTGTTCTATCAGCGAAGGAGTAAAGCTTGTAATATGGTATGCTGTCACTCCTCTTCATTGACTCTTGCAGTTTACTTTCATTCTGGAAATCATTGATGACTTCTTGTTCATCAGGAGTCACATCATTTGAGCTTGAAACTTTCATCCTTCCTTTTGGTGCTATGATTCTATAACTATCAGGTATTTCATTCAATTGCCCAACAGTTCAACGTGGTAATCCTTCTTCACAGAATAAAGTAACATAAATTAGTAATTTGACAAAATTAATAAAAGGTGATCAACTAAATTATTCAAATTGGGAAACTAAACTAATACGTATCCATAACATTCCATAGTCGAAATTAAAGTACAGAACTTACTTTCACTCATTCTATGCATTCAATGGAATTAATGATCCTATTCACACAAAAAAATGCCTTCTTTGTTTAGTTGATCATACTCATCAGGACATTTAAAATGGCCTAGAATTCTTATACTCTCTCAATAAGCATTCCAAAAGCAGTTGCAACACTTTTTTTTTTTTTTAATTTTCTTTGGAAAAAAGAGCAGTTACATGCCACTTCTAACAGAAGATTAATCAAAGAACCTTACATGGCTACAACCAGTACTTCAAGCAGTCTCCAATAATCTGAAGCCGATTTCTTGAACGTGATATTAGCACTTTCAAGTAGGATAGTAAACAAAGGATCACCCTGATCTTTGGAGAAGAATGTGAAGCTCAGCACTGCATTTTGGTGGACCAAAACCCAAGTCTTCCGGTTCCTTCTGCTTCCACTTTGTTGAGAATTCGTACACGCAGAGAAAGAAGGGACGGCAATCCACAATAGTGGTTTGTTCCCATGCCCTAATTTTATAACAGAGATCATCGATAATGGAACAATACTTCGATTAACAACAAAACATTTGTAGATACCAAAATTTGTCGTCTAACGACGAAAACGGCCCTCAGGCACATGAATAGCAGTTGGAACTCATGCGTGAGCAAGTTCATCATCCTTTTGACTAAATAGCTTAGGTCATAGAATCATAAAGAAGCCCCACAAGGGAAAAATCCAAAATCGAATTTTTTTATGGATCGGAACGAAAGATGCGAAAGATAGCATATTCGAGACCAAAGAGAGAAATCGTATCTACTTGACCGAAAAAATTGCGAGAAACTAACCGTGTGTAGGCGTCCTTAGCAGATGGTTGAGACCGCGCACGGACATGAACCGAGTGGGCTTCCACCTAGTATCGGGAAAGATGAAGAACGCCAATGGAAGAAATCGGGCACGGAGGGTTATGGCAATCATGGCTGGAAAATGAAGGCAGGCACGGAGAGATCGAAGAATGGCGAAGCGCAGAGAAAGGTTTAAATAAACATACATTGTTGAAATGCCTTGGAAAATTGAAGTTTGGGTAAGAAGTAAACTAGTTAGGATTTTAAATGGATAAAATCTTGGAAGTTTGAAAAATCCAGAATCTTTCTCCTACTGCCATGATTGCCAGACCAAGGGCGAGGGACATGATCGAGCGACAGCTTTGATCCCCCAAAATCAAATGAATCTGGACTGGGTTTCAAGTTTGAATAGAGGAACTATTGGCGCAGATAATTGGGAAGGAGAAAAAAAAAATAACATGAAAAAAATATGACAAAGGCCTAAAAACTCCAGCAATCCATAATTAATGTTCAAATTTATGATTCACAACTATTCACAACCAAACCTAAACTGTAATTGACAAAGGCGAAGTGAGAGCAAAAAATATGAAAGATTATCAAATGGAAGTGCAATAGTGTTCTTAAAAAATGGCAAATGATTCTTGAATTATGAATGCTGGAAAAGAAAGGCAACATCATGTACAGAATTGAGGTTTTCCACAAACTCCTCAAACTGAATGCCACGAAGCCTTAACAAGACAATGTTGAGAAGAGAAGAGGAGAGAAGAGCACAAGTACCATGAAACCTCTTCATGTGGATTTTTGTGGAAAACCAACTCAAGTTCTTTTCGTTAGTAGTCCGACAGACAGACAGACAGACCTACACAATATGAATGAATATTGACAGAATTCTTGTGTTCTTCCAGTGTATGACCTAAGGAATCAGGAATCAGGTATCATTTTGTGAACTTGGTATCTCAGTATCTGTAGCTTGGTTTGCACTTAGGGATTCATCCTGAAAAGAATTCGCAATTAGGAAAAAGAAATTGATAGCTAGATGATGAATTGAGTCTTTCTATCAATTCAGGCGAGATCATTAACCTTGATGCAGACATATATGTAAAACACATCCAAATCTGAAACTAGAACTCCAGTGACCCAGTTACCATCCTGGTCTAATGGCAGCGGAGCGGAGAGTTCCCAATTTTTCTGCCCTGAACTCTCTGTCGGTTTCTCTGTAGTGCACAAAGCAATGGTCAATTTTCACAAAACTAAATTCACGACAAGCAAAATCCATAATTGTTTTCCTGTTAAATAGTTTGAGTAACTGATGAGCTTAGAGATCTGAAAGACTACGAACATCTGAAAGAATATATGAATAACAAATAATACAAGGGTTGATTCTCAATGACTCAGATGCTGACTTAGGTTCTAACACGTAAGAATTTGAAGATTATAGAAGGATTGACTAGGAGCTTATGCACGTTAACACTTAACCAAAAGTCACATAAAGCAAACAAGCAGGAAACATGACAGTCCTGAATCTGATCAGGTGCATGAAATTTTGTTAACTAAAAATGACAGTCAAACAACCCTGATTCTCAATGAATGTATCAGATCAGAAACCATTGTCACCTCCGGCGAAATCCAATGAACAACCCATTAATACAAATAAACAACATACATTATCATCACAATAGCTAGAATGATTTTTTTGCTGATATGCTAACAAGCATAGAAGCTTAGTTGAAAGAATGAGATGTAATATTTGTCTGAACTCATGAATAAATGACTTCAATTAGACTACCATGTCCGGCAACAATTTTTTTTTAAAACTCATTATACACTCAAGGAAATTTGAAGATTGAGACAATTTATGACATTGCTAGAATTGTAGATGTAGTAAATCATGTGGAATTATGGCACTTTCCACTCACTTCCAATACTTCTTTTGTCCTTCTAGATATTTTGCTCACATGGTTCCTTTCAAGGTAGGCAGCCAAATAACATAAAACCATTCTGAAGAACCGATTAGAGAATTAATAATATAAACAAGTAAAAACTGACCTAGCACATGCAGTTTTATATTCGATAGTTCAATTCTCTTTAACAAATCCAATCGATGACTTGGATCATCAAAAGTGATCTGCATTAATCAAAATGAGTTTGTAATAATACTACTTTCTTTTCTTTCTTAAAATACAATGTAATCCATGCCAAACATACCAGAATATATGCTCCTTTATCCTTGAGGACCCTGACCGAGATTTCATATTGACGTTTGTTAAATGACCAATAGTTAGTTAAATTTATTATTATAATTGGGGAACACCTTTACCTTTCAACCTCCTTCAACATCTGAGTTGCATTAGCAATATCATCCTCTCCACACTACATGAAACCATCTTCTACTATCAGCTTACAAAATAAGAAAAGCTTGAATCGCAATACACTCACTCACCATCAAAGTATCAAGAGTTCCTGCAGAAGGTAGTTCAAATTTTAACCTTGTACTAATTCTTGAGAAAATTCTATTATTAATACTTGAAACAATTCAAGGATAAAGTAATAAATTGCACAAGTACCTTTATCAATAACAGCATCAAATGAACCAGACTTGAAAGGACTCATATCTCGTGCATCCATGGTGATATCTGTTGATGTAATCAAGAAGCAGTATGCGTCATATAAGAACTTTATCTACCTAAAACAAATAAAGACTAAAACATGTAATGAGAATATAATCACCCACCGAAAAAGCTTATGGGCCAAAAATAGTAGAGCAAGTTATCATAGATTAGAGAGCGTACACTTGAGCGCTAGTTTATCAGCATACTTCGCATGCATAGCTTCTATCACCACAGATGATATATCAATGTTGACAATGTCTTGGTAACCATCATTAGCCATGTCCTCACCGAGTGCTGTTAGAATTTGAGTATCAGCTTTAACAAGCTAATCATCGTCAAGAAAGCAAAATTTTTGAATACATATAAACCAGGAAACAAGTTAGAAAGAAGCATCAAGGATTGATGAGGCATCTAATTGAACTCGAAAAAATCAATAAAAATCTTTAACAGGAACACATAATCATGATTTTATAACTGATGCCAATAGTGAACCTATAACACAACTCGATAGCTAATCTCTAAGTTATGAAATTTTGTTGCCAATACTTCTTCTATTCTGTCCTTATCTAAAATGCAATAAGTACATACAAATCATGAAACAAGTTATTGATGAGAGATAAAGGAATAACTAATTGAAATTCTAAAAGGTCAACAGTAATCTTTAACAGGAACATATTGGCCATGATTTTGTAAGTGATACAGACACCGAACTCAACACAACTTGTAGCTAATTTCTATCTTATGAAAGTTTGTTGCCAATAATATTACTCTGTTCTTATCTAAAATGCAATAAATATTTCAATGGTTCAAGAGAATAATCAACTAAGCAGCTCAACTAGGAATGAGAACTTCAGCTTACATCCTAATCAAACCTGGATCATTAATACCTAAAATCAAGGGTTCTTGAGCTTACTTGCACCTAACATATTCCAATTGCTCATCATTGTGGCTTATATCCAAGATCTTAAGAACAAACCAAACAAGAGCCGTTCAATGGACCATACGGAAAGTGTTTCTCCCGCCCAAAACGATTTGAACTCAAGCACACAAGATCGATGCCACTCCGAGATTCAAAATTCATCAAGGATCAAGCATTTCATCCTCTCCCATCGGGAAGCAGAAATCAGGAGGCAAAGATCCGCAAGATGAGAAAGGGCGTGCGTCGATCGATAATGTCTTGGAAGGAATTCAACCCCGAAGAGAAAAAAAATTAAAAGGAAAGAGGAGAAGGGGGTGCAGCACCTGCGTTTCCGCAGCCGATGATGAGGATGCGGTGGTGGCGATGGAGGTAGAGGTCAAAGAGGGGGGCGAGGCTCGTGTATTTCGTGTACCAATCGTAGGGGGAGTTGTTGTTCCGGTACCTCTCGTCCCAATACGAGGCATTCCAGTAGGCAGGCGTCCTATCCGGCGAGCTTGAAGTCATCCCGCGCTCTCTTTCTCTGTCTCTACCTCTCTCACACTCGCCGCTATCCGTCGATCTTGAAGCCATCCCGAGCTCTCTTTCTCTATCTCTCTCAGGCTCTCCGCCATCCTGCGATCTTGAAGTCATCGCGAGCTCTCTTTCTCTATCTCTATCTCTCTCACACTCGCCGTCGCCGGCGGCTATTTCAACTGCTCCAGTTCCGGTACGAGGTAATTAATTTCGTAAATTGCATGTTAACCCTTAAAAGTTATCCTCGTTTCAGTCTAGTCCTTGCATATAATACTTTATCCTTTAACCCCTAAAAATTCCATTATCATTTTCAATTTATTTATTTATTTATTACTCCCAACTCAAAATGCTTAAAATAATCTCAAAGAACTAATAATATTAAACATCAATTAATAAAGAAAATATATATATATTAATTTTATTATTTTAGAATATTTAATTAACTTTAATTGTTTAAATATTCTTTTTTATCATCAATGTTATTATTTCTTTTTTAATATAACAATAAATCTCTTAATCTCCTATTTATTTATTTTTAAAAAAATGAATATTTATTAAAAATAATAATAATTTTACAAGGGGGACCTTTTTTTCTTTCGAATCCACTAATTTTCTTTATTTCAACTTTTGCTCCCAAGAAAGAATCTTGCATGTGTCTTCTTGGGACCTTTTATGCATCCTTATAATGCCTTTCCAACCTCATTCGCTTTCTCCTCTCCTGAACCCATCGTTATAGCCCTTAACACTGGGAGGGTGATATTACTGTTACACTTCATGACTTAATAAGTCAAGATAAAGAGGGATCTAGAGCCAAATTAGATGATGAAGTCAAAAAGAAATACATCGGCTCGAGTCGTGGTTAATCAAGTTAGAAGAAATCAGTTAAGCGCAAGAAAAAAATGTTTTAGTCGAAGTAAAGTGGCTCGGCCAAGAAAAGATGCCGACTGAGAGCCAAACAATTTAGCCAGGAGAAGATACCGACTGGAGACCAAATGGCTCGGCCAAGAAATAATGCCAACTAGGACCCAAACGGCTTGGCCAGAAGAAAATACCGACTGGAAGCTAAACAACTCGGCCAAAAGAAGACACTAACAAAAAATAAAGTAGTTTGGCTAGAAGAAAGTGCTAAATCGGATTGGAGCGACTGAGATAAGAAGAAAGAGTTTAAGACGGATACGGAATGATTCAGCTAAAGACTCTAAAAATCGACTCAGCATGAAACGTTTCAGAAGGAAAATAAATCCTCGATTTCTCGTGAGGGGGACCACATAAAGGATTTTTTCCCTTTTAAGCAAGTGTAGATATTTCCCGCACGCCCCTCGTACAAAGGCGCATTGCATTATCGAGGACATCTCGTACAAAATATTCTCCCTAAGGGTCATACTCATAACG